>JANBXA010000562.1:0-85339 GCA_030556225.1 Cricetiscus sungorus
CACGTGGTTGCAGGACAATGGCGGAAGCGCAGCGTGGGAAACCTGCGATAACATAATGGTGTCAGAAGCGGGATTGAGAACTTTGCTTAAAACTTAATAAAAGCTTAAAAGGGATTTTAGAAACAAAGGAACAGAGACTAGCAAGACTTCTTGGTAGCAGCATTTTCTCGGTTGGATTTGTTTTGCTGTAGACAGAGATTTGTGCGGCTCCTTTAAGGGAGGTTTCCAAAATTAGCATAAGCGGCAAAAAAAAAACCAAAAAAAACTGCCTTGCTTTTAAAGAGCTCTGCTAACAATTCATTGGTGTGTAGGAGAGCTGCAATGAAGGTTTACACTGTGTTTTTAAAAAATACGCTGGCTTGGGAGAGAAAGAGAAACGGGATACAATGGTTTAAAAAGAAAAAAGGAATTAAATGGATGGATGTAATGGCACACGCCATTAATCCCAGAAAGCACTCGGCAGACAGAGGCAAGCAGATCTCTGTGATTTCAAAGCAAACCTGGAATGCAATGAATTCCAGGTCAGTTAAAAGTTACACAGAGAAACCCTGTCTCAAAATATGTAAAAATAGAAGTAGAAGAAATAGAATAATAAAAAAGCCACGTAAAGATGGAAAACACAGAGAAATTTCGGATACTATACGTGCTTCTGTTGTCTTTAAATTATTTGATTGCTGAGAAAACAACTACTAATAAAAGAAATGCTGCTAGATTAATTCAATTTATATATTTTAAAAATGCTTTGACTCAAAAATTCAAGCCTAAGGACAAGTTACTGGGGAAAAGGATTTCTATTTTTGTTTCCACAGAAAATGAAAAGCTATGGATTTTTTCCAGACATATATGGTTTGATCAAGCCAGACCCCCTGAAACAGCTCCCCAGGTGATCCAACATTCAAAGCAATTGAGACAAAGCCTTGCAGACTACAGCCAAGATTTCTGCATCTTCTTTGGAACCCCATGACAGCGCCTCTACCAGCAGGAAGTAGTTTGGAAAGAACGACGCCCAAATTCCCAAATATTGTTTATAAATGTTTGTTTCCATTTAAATGGACTTGGTTATAAATGGCTATAGCCACAAGCAATCTTTTTAAAGTTAAAAAGGGAATTATGGTATGGATATGAATACTTTGCTTTGGAATGGATTTTCTTTTATTGATACAATTTAAGGTCAATTTTGTGATATGTATATTTCTCCTCTTGTTTAGGTATTGTGTTTATATAGCTCATTGGAAAATGTAATGTATAATTTAGTACAGATTATAGAGTGTTACCTATGATAGTTAAAACTTGGAGTTAAGTTAGTTAGGATTTCTAGATATGCAGAGATGTATTTGAGATGAGTAGGCATTTTTCAAACCTTTCAAAGACCTACAGAATATGGCATTTAAAATGGTTTAGGGTTTTTCTTGACAGTGAGGCACAACTGCTCCTGGTAACACCACCTGCATCAAAAAGGAAGATGGACATTGAAGAAATTCGTTATGAAGTTTGCTTCTAATATGGCAAGACTAGCCATTTGGGCAAGGTACTGCTCTTCTGGACTGTTTGACTTTATGTTGTAGAAACTGGACATGCAGGACCCACAAAAAGATGACTGCTGATGCAAGATAGACATTGCTACAGGGTTCCTGCTTCATGGAAGAGGGGCTGCCAGACAGCCAGTCTACAGGACACAGAGAAAAGTTTTCTACTTTGTTGAGGGAGTCTGGAGACACACTATGGCCTATGGGCTGAAGATGGAACATTACAGAAGAACTTCGGGTGACTGACCAGGCAATGAGTTGTCTCTGTCATTTCTAGAGTTTATCTATTATCCTTCTGTGGTCTTTGAAGGAGTTGAAGACAGATAGTTATGCTTATAGTTTTCCTTAGTTAGGATTAAAGATAAGTTACATATAGGACTTTAGACTGACAAAGATAGGATAGATGATATTTTCTTTAAGTCTTACAAAATGTTAATGGACTAAATATTGTTAACTGTGATTCTTATTTGATAACTGTTGTATGGTATATTTTGCTATGTTAAGGTTAAACCCCTTCTTTTACTTTAGACAGAAAAGAGGAGATGATGGGAGATGTGATTCTGTATATATGTTTCTCATACTGTTAATAAAGCCCTGTGGCCAATAGAAAACTAGATAGGTGGGGCTAGGAGACCAGGAGGAAAGAGGAAGTAGTAGGTTGGGGTCGAGATGTAGCCCGGGAAGGAGAGAGGACGCTTGCCGCGGCTCCCCGATAAGACGACCACGTGGAAATACTTAGATAAGTAGAAATGGGTTAATAATTAAGACAGAGCTAGCCCATTAACAATAATGGTAACTGGCCAACAGGATTGTATCAAATACAGAGTCTCTGAATGTTATTTGGGGCTGGTGCGGCTGTGGGCCCACTTGGCGGCAGGACCAGGAGGCCTGCATGGAGAAACCTGCAGCAACAGTCTTTACCCTGTATTTCGGTCATAAAAGCTCAGGGGGATGACTACATTAACATGACTATATAACATCTAAACACTCTGCTGGAATTTACTGTGACATACATTGCACTGAAGACGTGGTAGCCTCCTATCCAAGCATGATTGTGAACTAATTCAGTGTTTTGCATCCAACTACTACACAGTAGCAATCAAAAAAAATTTCTTTTTTAGATTGAATTGAAAATGCAGACCTAATCAGAAAATGTTTTTAATTATTTTGTCACCAGTTCCTCTGAGAAGCAAAAGGCACATATCAGTCACCTGGGGGAAGAGTGTAAACCTTGCCCAGTCCTTCTTTAATCCTCTCATGACCCTCCCCCAATGCAAAGCAGCTTCAGGCTCAGGCTGAAAGCCCAGGCCTAGCTGAGCAGCCACATCTCCTTCTCAAGGGAGCCTCCAGCAGAGCATGGCTGTCCTGGTGCTGCTCCTCTGCCTACTGACCTTTCCAAGCTGTAAGTGTGCAGGGTTTCAGGAGAGAAAACCAGGCATGTCATTTTGGGATGTATGACTGATAGTGATGTTGTCTGTCCCCAGGTGTCCTTTCCCAGGTGCAGCTGAAGGAGTCAGGACCTGGACTCATGCAGCCCTCACAGACCCTGTCTCTCACCTGCACTGTCTCTGGGTTCTCATTAAGTAGCTATGGTGTACACTGGGTCTGCCAGCCTCCAGGAAAGGCTCTGGAGTTGATGGGAATAATAGCATGGAATGGAAACACAGAATATAACTCAGCTCTACAATCCCGAATCAGCATCAGCAGAGATACCTCCAAGAGCCAAGTTTTCCTAAAATTGAACAACCTGAAATCTGAGGACACAGCCGTATATTACTGTGCCAGAGACACACAGTGGGGGAACTCCAGTGAGAGCATTCACAGAAACCTCCCTGCAGAGACACTCAGGACCAGCAGGGGGCGATAGGGAACAGCATGAACATCCCAGGTCAGTAGAAGTTGCTTCAGAAGTTCTGCATTTGCACTGATTTTGATGCTAGAAACATTTGTTTCTTCCATGACACAAGGAAATCCCTAGAGTACAATTTACATACCATAGTCTTTTCATCTCGCTATTCACTTCTAGAAGGTCTCATTGCTTCTTGTTATCTGTCAAGGCACAACCTTAATTTTATATATTCCACACATACATCACATCACATATATACATGCATACAGAAACACATGAACTTACATATATGCATATGTATTCATACATAAATTATCAGCCACTGTGTGCACACCCCAGCTGATGTCAGGCCATTCCTGTTTCCATCTCATTCCAGCCCTTCACACAGACAACAGAATGATGGGAGATGTTATTCTGTAAATATATTTCTCATACTGGTTAATGAATAAAGCACTGTGGTCAATGGGAAAGTAAGATAGGCAGGACTAGGAGACAAGGAGGAAAGAGGAAGGAGTAAGAAGGAGTGAACATGTAGAGCCCTGAGAGGTAGGATGGCAGTGCCGCTCTGGTCAGTAAGATGAGCCAGGTGGAAATACTTAGAATAGTAGAAATGGGTTAATAATTAAGACAGAGCTAGCTGATAAGAAATTAGGAACTGACCAACAGTATTTATATCAAATACAGAGTCTTGCGTGACTGTGGAACCAGACTGGCAGTGGGCGGGCTGGCAGAAAACAACTAGCTACAATCGAGTTCTATGATTCTCACAGTTTGTACTTTTGTTGTCTACAAAGGCTCCAGAATTCCTCCTCTGGTGCTCTCTGTTCCTGCTGACTGGAACAGCCTGGTGTCTCATGTGAGTTCGAGAAGAGTCATTCAGAGGAGCAGTGTGAGCTGTGGACTCCATGTTAATGGAGCATAAGCTTGAGGAGTAAATAGGAGAATATAATGTGTTTATCTGAGGTCAAGGCTTCCTAGAACTCTTGCAATGGTCCAGTAGTGAGTGATGTAGCTTTACATATGAAAATGACTAGATTCTTAGGAATTCTGAGGTCAGAGACATAGAGTGACTTGAACACATCAGCACAATGCTGAGCACAAAGCTTCCACTGTCACATTTCCCAGGGTCAGGGTAGGATCAGCTTACGTTGCTTCTCCTGAAATGGGAGTGGCAGGGGAAAAATATTTGATCAATTTGTTGGACCTAAAGTGTATAAGATAAAATGCCTCTACCTTCTAATCACAAGGATTTCACTTTTGAACAAGAGTATACAAAACTCATTATGCAGAGCCGAGCAATATAAATTAAATGGCTTCACATATCCACATCAAGTTAAATAAATTATCCACCAAATACTAGCAGGCCAAGATGTCCCACTGAAGTAGAAGAAAGGTAACAATGTTGTATGGAGAGGGCCTTGAAATTGTTTTCTCTTCAGTACGTGCTGTGATTCGTTCCGCAGAATTATACAAAAAAAAAAAAAAAAAAAAAAAAAAAACAATGCTCAGGTGACATATATGTACAACTCAACATCCATCAGAATAAGTGTTCTTACAGCAGGTAACCTTAAATGGGAAGGCAAGTGAGATACATATTCCTGCAATGTTTATAACCTAATTCTATTCATTGATGTCATATTGTCTCATTAGTGTAAAGTAACAAACAAATGTGATTAAATATTTTACTTAACATGTGTAGGATTATCTGAAAATGCATGTCTTTTAAAACAATTAAAAGACCCCACCAGTTTTTAGTGGGATGGGAAGGTCGTGCCAGATAAAGTGGCCTACTAGGTCATTTATAATTTAAACTGTTTTTACTATTTCTCTTTACTCTTCAGTATCTTCGTATGTATACTATAAAAAGTCATATTTCTTTTATACCCAATGTCTCCCACACCTTCCAAAGATGGAGCTCTACCAACCTTAAACTCATTTAAGCACAGTTACTGCTGCCCATAAATGCATGTGGGTGGAGCCAAGCACACTTATCCCACCCTCAAAAATAGATGAATCCATCCCTTCTCCAGAACAATTCATTTCCAACTGCTCCTCAGTAGGAAGTAAGGCCAAGAAATCATCACCCTATCTATACTAGCCTTTGCTGACTTGAACCCAGTTAGGGTTATACAGGTGACATTGTCATGATGAGTTCATGAACCTGACTCCAAGTCTTGTGGAGAAGAAACATTTAATAGCACTCACTCCCTGTGTTCCACTCTACACTCTCCCCACCTCTTCTTCCTCTGCGTTCTCTGAGCTGTGGAGGAACATGAATGGCACTACAAATCTTACATCACATAGCATATTGTATATTGGGAAGGGTAGTTCCTACCACACAGGGAATCTAGATTGTGACTTTATGACTGTGGCTGTTGGGTGTTCTGGTTTCTGTTTTGAAGATTTGCAACTAGAATGGAAGTCAAGACAGGAAAAGACATCTTAAGTGAAAGACAAGAATAGCAAATCAAAGGTTAATACCGGATAATGAAAGGTAAAGTGTGTATGAGAAAAAGAAAATGGGTAGGTAGGAAGTATGATAACTGGGGAAAATAAAACAGATGCCAATCAATGTCATATATCTGTGTGTTATAAAAATTGACTAAATGTCCTCATTATGCTGACTATGTAAATATGGAGAAATGAAAATTACACATGTGGTTGGTGGACTACATTGGGTATAGCAACAGGGCAATTCTCCTGTGTCTCTTCTAGTATAAATATTGTGAAGCAAATGTGCTGAATGGTTGCAAGGTACACCCTCAAAAGCTGAATTTACTAGATGACTGATAAGAATGAAATTTCTCAATTGGCACTAAGAGAAAAGATCCCTACTATTTGCGTAATTCTGGTTTCCCATCACTAAGAATTGAAGTACACCACGTGACTAAATGCAAATTGCATCCAATATATTCTCCTTGAATACATAGATTCACACTAAGGATGTGGTACCCACTTCTGCCTTCAGAGAATGAAAGTGGACTCACTGATTATTTGGCAGTCAAGGACTGCAGAATGTGAACTATGCAATTTCTTGTTTACATGGAATTAAAAATTCAGAGGGTGACCAGGAAATATTCTGCAGCTTTTGTTTCTTACCAGTACCTCAAGCAAGCTCAAGCCAAATACCAGACTTCTGAAGGGAAATACCCTGGTCTACTTTCATCCACTCAGGATCCTTCCCCAACAGAAAGCAGCCTCAGCCTCAGGCTGAAAGCCCAGGACTAGCTGAGCAGCCACATCTCCTTCTCACTGGAGTCTCCAGCAGAGCATGGCCATGCTGGTGCTGCTCCTCTGCCTAGTGACATTTCCAAGCTGTAAGTGTCCAGGATTTCAGGATAGGGGACCGGGCATATCATTATGGGTGGTGATTTTGTTTGGCCCCAGGTGTCTTCTCCCAGGTGCAGATGAAGGAGTCAGGACCTGGCCTGTTGCAGCCCTCACAGATCCTGTCTATTCGCTGCACTGTCACTGGGTTCTTATTGACTGGCTATGGCGTACCCTGGTTCTGCCAGCCTCCAGGATTGGGTGTGGAGTGGATGGGAGGAACAGGGAGTGGTGGAGGAATATTTTATAGTTCCTTTCTAAAATTCTGATTTACCAAAAGCAGGGACACCTCAAACAGCCATGTTTTCATAAAATGGAACAATCTGCAAACTGAGGAACCAGTCACCTACTACTGTTCCAGATACACTGTGAGGGTACTTCCATGTGAGACAATAACAAAATCTCACTACAGAAACTTTCAGTACAATTTTGGTGTCCAGACCTGACCTGGTACAGCACTCACAGTTCCTGTCTCTCACCTGCACTGTCTCTGGGTTCTCATTATCTAGCTATGATGTTATCTGGGTCTGCCAGCCTCCGGGAAATGTCTTTAGTGGATAGGAGCAATAGATAAAGTTGGAGGAGTATATGATATTTCTGGTCTCATATCCTGAACCAGCATCATCATGGACACCTCCACGAGTCAAGTTTTCTTAATACTGTTCAATTTGCTAACTGAGGACACTGCCATGTGTTACTGTTGCAGACACAGTGAGGGAACACCAGTGTGAGCCTTCACAGAAACCTCCATGCAGGGACAATGAGGACCAGCAAGAAGACCTGACGTCCAATAGGGACACACATGACCATTACCAGGTTGCTTTAGAACTAGGCAATTCTGATCTACACAGCATAAGCATGTGTTTTAATGTCAGCATGTGTGGTTTCCTCTTCCAGCAATGGGATTCTTCTAGAGCCCCTTTGTTATCATATTCTATTCAAGTCTTATGTTCACACACTAGAACAAACATTTTTCTCCAAAAATTTCTGAGTAATCCAGTTGCATCTTGTTTTCCCATTGAATTGCAAATGAGAAATTTCATATCTATACACATATGCTTACACATTTCCATATACATATATATTTTGTATAAATCAATTATTTTTTAAAACTCTCTATGGAATTGTATGAAATGGTGATTCATGCCTTTAATCTTGTCACTAGAAAAACAGTGACAAGAAAATCTCTCATAATTCAATGTCAGATTGGTCTACACACTGAGTCCAGGCCAAAAGAAATGAATGGCCCTGTATAAAGAAAAGGAGAAACTAAGTCAGTTCATCTACTTGTGGATGTCTCTTTCTTCATGTTGATATGATGTTGTGTGTGTGTGTGTGTGTGTGTGTGTGTGTCTGTGTTTGTGCATGTATGATTGTGTTTGTGTCTGTTTTGATGTATGACACTGTGTGACTACGGTTACATTTGTATAGTCAAGAACTAACCCCACATTCTTTCAAAAAAGACTGAAAATATCCTAGCTTTTTAATCTATAGATCTGCCCATCATCATGCCAAAAGCACCATGGGAAATAAGACTATATGTCATCTTAATATGACAGTCAATCATGGATGATCATAAGGGCATAAAATCAAGACAGGAAAATAAAGATGTGAATTGAATAAAAACAATGAAGTAAATGTACTTATGTCTTCACTCCATGTTTATTCAGCATTCTTTCTCACTCAATGAAGGAATAGCTCCCCATGGATTGCACCACCCAGTCTACCAGGACCATACCACATCGATCAATACTCAGGAAAATCACCCCACAGTAATTTGTACAACAACAGATAGAGACATTGATTTTCAAGTTGGGTTCATTTTTCCCTGATGGCCCTAGCTTGTGTTACACTCACAAAGTTCCAAGAACAACACACATGGCCTTGTCAGTAATGTCAGGCTAACATTGTCCATTAAGTGTATATCCATGAATCATGCCCTTCTACTCTAATAATGGTTTGTAGTTGAGAGCTCACTCCTAATAATTTTTGAAGATCATTAAGAGTCTGGTAGCGATCTCTCATAATCTGTACTTTTTGTAGTCTAATTTTCTCTAGATCTATTTTATATCCTAAGTAGTTAATAGAATCTCCTTTTTGTATTTTTTCAGGAGCAATTTGTAATCCCCACCGAGGTAAAACTTCCTTTACTTTCTCAAACATTTTTTTCTAATGTTTCTATTTTAGAATCAGCTAACAATATATCATCCATGTAATGATAAATTGTGGATTGTGGAAACTGTTCACGAATTATTTCCAGTGGTTTTTGTACAAAATATTGGCATAGAGTGGAGCTATTTAGCATTCCCTGTAGCAAAACCTTCCATTGATATCTCTTCACCAGTTGAGAATAATTATAATTAGGTACCATGAAGGCAAATTTCTCTTTATCTTGTTCCTGTAAAGGTATAGTGAAGAAGCAATCCTTTAAGTCAATAACTATAATAGGCCATTACTTAGCTATCAAAGAAGGCAAGGCCATTCCAGGCTGTAGAGACCCCATTGACTGAACAATTTTATTGATGGCTCTCAGGTCTATAAGCATTCTCCATTTACCAGATTTCTTTTTGATAACAAATACAGAAGAATTCCAAGGGCTGGTTGATTCCTCGATATGTCCAGCATTTAGCTGTTCCTGTACCAGGTTTTCTAAAGCTTCTAACTTCTCAGAGGTCATATGCCATTGTCCTACCCAGACAGGTTCCTCTGTTAACCATTTTAAGTGTAGGGCTTTTGGCTCCTCTGTTTGTTCAGCACTTGCATTCTGTTTTTGTACAGCCTGGATATTTGGTGTCTGTCTTGAATAGTACTTTATAACACCTTTTCCACAATCAAGAGGTCGTTTATGGTTCCTATCCATTACTGGAGGAATGTTAATCTGTGTATTCCATTGCTGTAATAATAGATCACGACCCCATAAATTTATTGCTATATCGGCCACATATAGTTTCAACCTTCCTCTCTGTCCTTCTGGTCCTACACGTTCAATCCATCTAGTGCTCTGTTTTACCTGAGACAGGGTTCCAATCCCTAAGTATTGAACATTTACCTCTTGCAGGGGCTATCTAGGAGGCCAGGATTTATCAGTTATGATAGTTACATCAGCTCCCGTGTCCAATAAACATTTAAACAGTCTGTTATTCATTTTGACTATCAATCTAGGCTTATGACTATTTATAGAGGTTTGCCAAAATATACGCTTTTTGTTTCCTTTTCTCATGTTTGATTCAAATTCCATCATTAGTATGTCATCCAGAGCGGTATGAGTTTTTACAATAGGCACAGGATTTTCTAATCGTCCTGTGGGAGTTTGCCCTCCACTGTGACTGGGAATTTTCGGACCACCTTTGGCATGGGGGCCTTCGAGAAGCCCCCCCCCCAAGTAGTTTCCTGATGGTAAAGGGTTTCCTTGCTTGTCTCTGGTCAATCTACATTCATTGGTCCAGTGTCAGCCTTTGCCTCACCTTCTACATAACCCAGAAGGCTGAGGCCTTCTGTTTGATTCATTCCTGGGAGTGTTATTTCTAGAAATAATTTGCCTACAATTTCTTTTTAGATGTCTTTTCCTACCACAGTTAAAACATCTGACATTGTGATATCTTTTCAAACTTTGGAGATGGCTTCTCCTAGCCAAGCTGCTATGTCCTCATAGTTAGGATCTCTGTTATCTTGATGTTTTCTCAGATTTTTAGACATGGTCTTTCCTACCCAAGCTTCAGTTACACCATAGTTAAAACTTCTGTTATCTTGATGTCTTCTCATACCATTAGATATGGCCTCTCCTACCCAAGTTTCAGTGCTATTATCATTATATTCCATGTTGACTGTATATAGAACCCAGTCATCTAAAGATGCTGATCGAGTTTTTAAAGGCCAAAGCACTTGTTTGCATCGAGGGTTTGCATTCTTATAAGCTAATGCTTTTATAAGTATTTGCCTAGTTTCTATGTCTGCTACCTCCAATTGCATTGCTCTAGACAATCTTTCTAGAAATGAAGTAAAATATTCTCTTGGTCCTTGCCTTATCTTGATATAGGATTCTATCTTTCCCCTACTTAATGAACCTTATCCCAAGCACTCAGAGCTGCTGTACTGCAAAGAGACAAGACATGTTCATCATAGGCAACTTGGGTTTCTGGGTCAGTATAAATACCCTCACCAAGAATTTTATCTTGGGGAGCTTTAAAACCTTTCTTCAAGCCCTGAAGTTCAAGAGCTTTTGCTTCCTCTCTCCATAAAGCCCTCCATTTTAATTGAAAGGAGTTTTCAAGGACAGCAGATATCAATTTATCCCAATCCTTAGGGGTTACCTTGTTATTCCTTGCCCATGATTCTATTAATTGCTTCACATATGGTGAGTGCATACCATAAGAGACTACTGCTTCCTTTATATCTTTCAAATCTTTCATACTTATTGGTTCCCACTGATAGGCAACACCACCTTTTGGGTGTTTTTTGTTTTGGGTTTTTCACTAACAGATACAGGGAAAACACCCCTGACACTAAATGGTGTAGAAAATTTTAACACTCTTTTATGCCCTGGTCCCTGTAGTTTTCCTTCTGATATGTCAGATCAATGGTCTTCTAAGGCCTGAAATCTATTCACCATTGTTTCTTTGATTGTCTGAAATTCTTGAACCACATAAGTTTCTAGAGACTTCATTGCATTAGTCAGTTTCTTACTTTCTCCAACTACGAATGATTCCGTGTTTTTGATATTCTCATGCTTAGATATAATCTGAATGGCATGTAAACTGCCTTCCAGAAACAATGTTCTGTCTGCTAGCTTGTCATTATCCTCAGACATGGAACAGATTCTATCTGCTAATCTTTCCATCTGATATTCCAGTTTTTTAACCTTATTAGTAGATTTGTCCAACCAAGAACGAGCTGTTTCTGCTAGCAAGTTAATGCATTGCATTGTTTCTGTTTTGGTTGTTGAGTTATCAGCTATGAAACAAATTCTGTTTTCTAGTTGGTCATTTTTATGTTCCATGTTTTGCATTCTATCTGTCAGCTCTCTATTGACATCTTCAATATTCTGAACCTTTTCCTCTAAACATTTTATATTTTGCATTCTAATTTTAAGCTCTCCATTGTCATGTTCAATATTCTGAACCTTTTTTTCTAATAATTCTGTTTTGCGTTCTAATATTCAGCTTTCTATTGTCATTTTCAATATTCTGAACCTTTTTTCCTAAGGATTCTATGTTTTTCATTCTAATTTTCAGCTCTCCATTAGCATTTTCAATATTCTGTGTTCTGTTTCTCAGTTCTCTATTGCCATTTTCTACATTTTGAATCCTTGTTACTAACTCTCTTATGGTTTTTACAAGTTCCTTATTATTTGCCCTAGTCTCAAACCATTTCTTTAAAAATATCATAATAATAATGAAACCCATTGCTATTACAAGAAAAATGTATATATTGGTTAAGTCATGATATTCTTCTGTTAAAATTCCTTCTATACAAGAAGTAAAGAAATTTCTAAAGTCCTGCATTGTAAGATTATCCGCCATATCTATAGGACAATTGATCTCAGATATTATATCAACTTAAATTGCAAAGAATGTTGCAATTACCTCAGGTGTAATTCTGCCGTACTGGAACTTTGGTTCTTTTGTTTGTAGATCTCAACACCTCCTGCCATAACCACCAAATAGCATCTGGCAGCAGATGATTCTTCTGATTCAGTCCCTGCAGAATTGCTCTTAACAAACTATGGCAGGAGAGAATTTGTTAAATGAATAAGTAAAAGGACCCTGTGTAATTGCTGGGTCCATGGGGCTATGGCCTCAGGAAACACACAAGCAAGGCGGGTGCCAGGAAAGGCACCAGGCAGCGCAAATGCAAAGTGGGGAAATGGGCAAAATATGTGAAGCAATGAGTGCTTTCTCAGGGCCTCTGTGGAGGTAAAGGGGTTGGATGGCAGAGGCAACTGTCCCTCAACTTGTGGTGTGTCCACCTAGTTAGGCAAGAAACCCTGCCCATTCAGGGATGGTGGTGGAAGGGAGCGGCTTGGCTTCTGCAGCCTCTCCCACCTCTACAACCAGGGCGAAAGCCAGGTCCAGTGAAAATCCAAATCCGCTTCTGACACCAGATATTGCGATTTAATAAGGATCAAGATAAACAATAATTAGGCCAAACAGATGTTTATTAAGTGAGAAATAACTCACAACATAGGCAGCGGGTTCCACCAGGTCCTAAGACTTCCAGAGTCCACCACCAAAATGAGTCACCCAACCCTTTCCCAGCCTTTTCTCCCAGCTCCCATCTGGCCCTGTCTCTGCCCCAATGGGCATGGCCTAAGCCACAGGTGCAGACAAGGTGAATATCTCGCTACACCTCCCCATTTTTATAGTTACAGAGGAATAAACACAGGTTCTTGTGCTTGTGTGGTTGGAATTTGAACTAAAATGCTATCTCCACAGCCAAAATATACATATTTTATATACGATGTACTCTGACCTGAACAGCAGGCAGAAGTTCACACAGGGCAGATGATTCTGTATGGGGACCAGGATCAGATGCAGAAGAAACAACGGACCCTTGAGATTGTGGTGCCCCAGACTCAGGACACAGAATCCCTGGATAGAGCACTTGTGTGGGTTAAAGTTCAATAAAACAAGAGAATCAGGCAGGGTCAGTGACCCATGAGCCCTGATGACCTTCAGTCTCTGTGTCGCCCTCACACAGACCATGAACAATAAAACCATCCCTCACCCAGTGTAGTGCTGATAAGGCTGCAGCACTGAGACATGAGGCTAATGTAGTGAGTGATATTCACTGAGCATCAGTTAGCATAAACTATTCCTAACTACTCAGGGGTAATGAGTATTTTCTTTGTTTCTTTTCTGTTTATTTGTCATGTTATACAACAGTTCCATCAGAATTTAATTGGCATAATGAAATTACATTTAATATATTAATTCATTTTCTGTTTTCCAGGCTTCTGTGGGAATTATTTGCAGAGTGTTCCAGAAACATGTTGTGAAGGACCTGTAGCTAATTCTGAGTTGGGGTACTTCTTATAAAGCTCAGATGTGATGGGAGATGTCCTTTTGTATGCTGTGAATATATGTTTCTCTCAATGGGTTATGAATGAACTAATTACACTACTGAACAGGCAGAAATTTGTTATGCAGGAATTATGAACAAAGGGGCAGAGGGAAGTAGCAGCTAGAAACAGATAATTATGAAACCCCTGGAGATGCAGAACATCAGGATATGATGAAGGTAACCCAAAACCACATGGGGGCACACAGCTAAATAGAAGTGAGTGAATGAATGAGAGAGAGAAAAACAATAAGAAGCCTGAGCCATTGGCTAAATGATTGTAACTTGTATTAAGTCTCAGAGTGTTTATTTCTTTAAGCAGCTGCAGCAATCTGTGAGCATAGAGAAACCATTCCCATTAGACAGAGATATATGGGGAAAAAATCTCCCTTTGAAACATATGCTGGGGATCAAAATGTGGGTCATAAAGGCACCAAAACAGAGAATTGTACTTAGTTGCATTCTGGGATCAGATGTATAGTGTCATTATGAAAAAGTGGTGGGCACTGGAAGCCAGGTGATGATGTTTCTTAAACGAAAGCATGACAGCACCTGGAAACTGATTTAGGTCTGTCAGATTGCTGTGGCAAACATGTGCATGCAACACTATTGCATCCTATGATATCTTAAGAAATGCCATGGATAGTGCTGTGTACACATACCTTCAGCCATGAGGCAGAGATCTGTAAGACACAAGCAGCAGCCCCATCTGCTTCCACACAGAGATTCTACCTCATCTATCGTGCTCTGCCTGCATCAGGTCCATACACACATGTGAGGACAATGCTCCTAAGAGAGAGCTGGGGCATAAAAAGAATGCCTGCAACAGCTTCTTAGACAACACTGGACTAGTGAATGACAGGGTAACTGGAAACTGGGGTCCGCACAAGCTGATCCTGGAAGCTGAAAATTGTGTGATTTCTTCTTATTTTTCACCAGAGTTTTGCTGAACAAATTCTACAATATTTGGTTGTGAATGTTTTATGAGATCCAGACACAAAATTTGTGTAACATGTATATTTGTAAAGTGGTTGTGCATCCTGGCTGAGTAATGCAGAGGGAACAAAGACCACGGGTGGAAGACTAAATGACTAATGTAAATGAAGCTGGGAATCCAGAGTCACTAACTCCCTGTGTGTCCAGGGGAGGTCCCATTGTCAGCCTGAGTTGTCCACAAGTCACAGACCCTCTTCACATGAACCATCTTTCTGCTTTGAATCTGTACAGCTAAGCTTAGACTTTGGCCAAAGGAGTCTGAGAAAGTGTGTTCATCACAAATGTTTACCTCACTTTTGTTGCTCAGTTGCTCAGTGGTAACATCAATCCATTCCGGCTCAATTTCAAATGTTCTACTGCAGATAGGGGAAGCATAACTATGATGTCATCTCACAAGAGTATATGAAAAATATGTACTTGACTAAGTGAACAGTGAAAGAGTTAGTGTTGCTGGTTTTCAGATCTGTGAGTGATAAACAAGACTCAGAATGATTTTGTTGCTCCTTCTTGTCCTGTGCACACACAGGGACGCCCAGAAAGAAATAGAAACAAATATTGATCCAAAGCTCTGGTATTGTTACAATTTCCCTTTCACATTCACAACCTAAAACCTGTGCCTGTCAGCTGAATAACAATTATTTGATGGAACCTTGCATGGACAACTTAACACATTCATGTTCCATTGTTCCTGATATTGTTGCTGGGTATTTTCTGTGTTCCCACATGCAGGAAGACAGTTCCCTATTCAGTGTCTTACACACAAAATCTATAGTCTGCAGAACTTCCCCACAGTTAGTCATCAGGTCAGACTTAATAAATCAACAAAGAATGTGATATATCCTAACACATCGAGAGCGTTTTCAGATGACCGGAGGTCCATTTGGGAAGTTGAAACTAGCATACAGCCTGTTGAATGTGACTCTAGAAAAGGATAAATGCCTAAAATTTCACATTCTAAAATCTTGACCCACGAATGTGGTTGTTGGACTACATAGGGTAAACGAGAAATTCAATTCTCCTATGTCTCCTCTCATAAAATCATTAAAAATCAAGTGTACTAAATGTTGGTGAGTTGTTCTCTCACAAGCTGAACTTTCTAGATGACTGATAAGAATTAGATTAACTCAATTGGCACTTAGAGAAAAGATCCCTACTAGTTCCTTAATTTTGTTTACCATCACTAAGAATTGAGTCCACCATGTGACTAAATCCAAATAGGATCCAATATATTCTTCTTGAATTTACAGACATTTGCAGTAAGAATGTGGTACCCACTTCTGCCTGTAGAGAATAAACGTGGACTCACTTCTCATTTTTCATTCAAAGACTGCACAGTGTGAATCATACAACTTCCTGTTTACATGGAATTAGCAATTAAGAGGACCACCAGGAAAATGTTCCGTGGCTTTTGTTTGTTACCAGTACCTCCAACAAGCACAAGGCAAATATCAGTCATCTGAAGAGAAATTGTAAACCTGGCCCTGGCCCTCTTTTATCCTCTGAGGATCCTCCCTCAGTGAAAAACATCCTTAGGCTGAGGCTGAAAGTGAAGACCTCAATGGGCAGCACCCTTTCCTTCCTACTGTCGCCTCCAGCAGAGCATGGCTGTCCTGGTGACCTCCACTCCCTGGTGACCTTTCCAATCTATAAGTATGCATGGTTTCATGAGAGTGAACCAGGCATATTATTATAGGATGTATGACTTATAGTGGTGTTGTCTGTCCCCAGGTGTCCTGTCCCAGGTGCAGGTAAAGGAGTCAGGACCTGGCTTTGTGCAGCCCTCACAGATCGTGTCTTTCACCTGCACTGTCTCTGGGTTCTTATTGACTGGCTATGGAATACGCTGGTTCTGCCAGCCTCCAGGAAAGGGGTCTGGAGTGGATGGGAGGAACATAGAGTGGTGGAGGCATATATTATAATTCCATTCTCAAATCCCAAATCAGCATCGGCAAGGACACCTCCAGGAGCCAGGTTTCTTAAAACTGAAAAATCTGCAAACTGAGGTTATAGCGACCTACCACTGTGCCAGAAACACAGTGAGAGTAATCCAGCATGAACCTGTACAAAAATGTCACTAAGAAACCTTCAGGGCTGCTGGAGGAGCCAGGACCTGGCCAGAGGCAGCCTGCACACAACCTGTCTCTCACCTGCACCGTCTCTGGGTTCTCACTAACCAGTTATAATGCAAGCTGGTTCTACCAGACTCTGGAAAATGTCTTGAGTGGATAGGGGCAATAGACAATGTTGGAGGCCTATATGGTAGTTCTGGTCACAAATCCTGAATCAGCATCAGCAGAGATACCTCCAACAGTCAAGTTTTCTTAAACTGAATTCTCTGCAAACTGAAGATACAGCCATGTAGTACTGTACCGGACACAGTGAGGGAACTCCAGTGTGAGCCTGCACAGAACCCTCCCTGCAGGAACTCTCAGGACCACCAGGAGGACCTGAAATCCAATAGGGAACTTCTGGAATACGCAGAATGAGCATGTGTTTTAATGTCAGCACCTGTGGTTTTCTCTTCCAGCCATGGATTTCTTCTAGAGTCCTCTCTATCATCATATTCTATTCAATTTTTATGTTCACACACTAGAACAAAAAGATTTTTTGCACCATCTCTGGGGATTGGATGGGGCATGGGATAGAGAGATCTGTGGAAGCCTTGGGAGGATGGGAGGAAGAGGTAATTGGTATCTATATGTAAAATAAGAAAAAATATAAATATAAATGAATAGAAAAGGTATAAAGTGTTTAAAAAAGGAATCATCAAAGGACAGAAAAGATTAGTGGAAAGAAATAAAGAGAATACAATAAAATTAGCTATACAGGAAAAAAAATGGTAGGAATCACTGGACTATGTTTCATGAGCAAGTATATCAGAGAGAATGGCACATTTTATAAAATTCATATATTTAGATGCATACAGACACTTCTGAAAAAATCATCATTATAACACTGTTTGACTGTAGGCCAAATAAGATCTTGGTATTTTGAGTGATCTTTAATTTATCTTTTTTTCTTACATGTGACACAGAAAAAGAAAAGCTTTCCTGAAATATTAGTACTTTATAAAGTTATCTAGGAGAGAGAAACATATATATATATATATATATATATATATATATATATGTATATATATATATATATATATATATATATATATATATATATAATTCCTCCTCCTAAACTAAGAAGATCTAAAAAATATTTGGTTATCATTTTTAACCTTTTCTATTTATACACTTGTATCTTTTAAAAATTAACCTTCATCTCAAAGTCCCAAGTATTGATTTTCTCAATAAGTGACATGCAATCTCAGACACAAATAATGCTCAGCCCCAGTGTGCACATATCACCTGGTGTCAGCTCAATCCTGTTTCCATTTGTCATCAGTATTCACATAGACAACCGAGTTGCATGATTCTCACAGTTGGTTCTTTTGCTGAATACAAAGGCTCCAGAGTTCTTCCTGTGGTTCTCTCTGTATCTGCTGACAGGAAGAGCCTCGTGTCTCATATGTGAGCTAAAGAAGTGTCATAGAGAAGCCGTGTTTTCTGTAGCCTTCTTGTTAATGGATTGCCTTGAGGATGCTTTTAAAAGGAAAGGAAAGGACAGTTTGCCTATCTGAGGCTGAGGCTTCCCAAGAATATCAATCAGTGACACCAACAGTGTGTGACAAAGATTTGGAGACATATTTGTGTAGATTCTTAGGATCCTGAGCTCAGCACACAGGACAGTGCCTTGCACAAATCCACATAATGCTGAACACAAAGGTTCAACTGTCACGTTTTGAAGGATCAGGTTGAGGATCAGCATACATAGGTGCTGGTGAAAATGGACTAGCAGAGAGAAACTCAAATAGGAGTCAGGTGAACCCACAGTGGACCAGAAAGAACATCTAGAGTTTTTAATTCCCAAGATTTCACTATTTTCCAAAAATACATACAACAATTTATTGAAATTCTAACACTGTGTGAAAAAGACATTCCATAAATCCATACAGACTTGTGTAAATTGTTGAACAAATAGTAAAGTCAAGAGCTGTCCAATGAAACAGAAAAGGAGTATGATTATATGGGAGATGCTCTTGAAATCCTCTCTCTTTGTATACCTTTAATTATAATTTATAGAAAATCAAAAGGCAAAAAGACAACAGTATCATTTTTCTTCCCTAGAACAACTCATTTTTTATCACATGACTATGATGTGAATCCACAAGGTAACACATAGATCAGGGTAACGGGAAGAGGGAGGTAATGATTTATCACACAGTCATCTTCCACCTTACATCCTCTAATTTTGGGATCTTTCATTTTGGCCAATGCATATGTGCAAAAAAAGTCTCATATAGCCAGCATCTCTGATCACCAAGGAAATCTAAATGGAATTCTAAATGGTGAATTGTTTTGTAACCAATGGAATGACTGCCATTGACTAAGGAATAATTAAGAACAATGATTCCGGCATTGGATGAAGTGAACTCTGTTCTTTGGCAATGTGAAAATAGTTCATCTATGACGTTGGCAAACAATGTTCAGGACGCTCACAATTAAAATAGCAATAATGTTACATAACAAACTCATGTATGGTTGGGTAAATGGCATTTTCATTTAAATAGATTTTTGCATGTCTGTGTTCATTTCCTCATGCCAGTGTCAAACTGTCCCCAGTGCTGGAGTCTCTCTCAGGTTGGCAGAGTTGTGAAAGCTCAGGAAGATGCCCTCACTGCATGGAACTTCTAGAATTCACATCCCTGCAGACCTTCTCCTATTAATATTCAGTATGTATCTTGCCCTAGAGTAACAAGGGGACAGAAGTTACATCACTCAGATTTTTACAAATTAATTTATTGAGGTACTCTGGGCAATAATAATCTTTGTTTACTAACACACCTCTTAGAGCTTCCAGGTGAGTAAACAAGCCATGAACCAATGCACTATAAGACAGTGAAACATTTATTGCTTCCCTGAAGTTTCTGTCAATATTCCTTCAAATGATTGTGCTAGCAAATATGTGAAATATGTCCTGACAATTTTTGTGCTTTTTGGATTAGTTTGATAAGATTTTCCCTCTAGAAATGTTTGATGGTGTTTTGTAATGGTAGCATAAACTCCTGTTCAATCTGTTTTCTCTGCTCAAGGATTGTTTCTCACATGGCTTCCTGGACAAAATGCCTGTTTCTTAAATGATGAAAAAAATCTATGTTTATATAGCATCTTTTTCCAAGATCTAGAAACTAAGCAAATGATCAAGAACTGTTAATTAAGTGTGTTATAATGGATACATGAAACATTACAAATATGGTTGCTGTCACCTTCCGCTCATGGGATCCTTCAACTGTCCCACAGGCTTGGGATGCATGCTCAATACTGCTGTCCCTCAACAGCACCCTTACTCATATGGAATCCACAAGTCACTATCCATTGTTCATCTATAACATCTACTTCCACTCCCTGTCTCTCTTTATGAGGACACAGAAATGTGTAAAAGGCTGTGTCCGTAACTTAGAATTCTCCCACATCGTTATGCATCATGAAACATATCCTGGGATCATTTTTGTTTATAAATATTGTATAACTTAAGCAGAATCAACTTCTAGACCATCCAAAATTATATGTACATACGGGCTGTGAAAAGTGACCCACAGCTGTTCACAATAGCACAATCGTTCATACTTAATAACCCTGTGGTTTTTGCTAAATTGGGGTCCCCCACAAACGTCTGGTAAATCACCTTACACAAGTTGTACTCTCCAAAAATGTCTAGTGGTTCAACTTTTTAAATGCTAGATGTCCTTTATATACAGTTCACTGGCCTCTTCAGGACACTAGTCAGTAATGATTTCCCTGAGTTGACAGGGGGAAAGAAGGAAGATGGTAATGGTGGAGTGGGGAATTGAAAGGAGTCAAAAGACAGATGTCCATTTTGACAAATAAGCAAATTTTCTAAAAATAGGAATATATTGCAACATTAAAGGAGATCAACATGGGATAAATCACTTGCAAGTTTCCTATGGCTTAAGGACAGCATTATCTCCAAAGTAAGAATTAAGAAAAGTTCCAATTGTTCTCTTCACAGTGAATGGGTCCTGCAAACATCACTTGAAAACTGTGACCCTGTCCAACGCCCACTCCAGGCAGAAGCCATATGCAGCACAGGCAGTGAAAACACTGAGCTCCAATACAGAAATGAACTTGTGTGAAAAAATTTAAATACACATTTAAACTGAGGAGACATAACAGTGTGTACAGAAACATTTTATGTGCACATGTGCACAAGAGTGAATTACCTTGAGTGTAGGAAAATGCAAATACAAGACTGCTTTTTAAGATTCCTAGCAGAGAGATCAGGACTTATTCCTGGCACTTAGCTGCCTTTTTTGAAACCCGTTCTTTATGTTGGATTACCTTGCATAAGCATTTGTGAATGGGGTCCTCAAACCTACTTCAAATTGATGTTCTGTACTTCATGCTAGCCATGGGAGGCCGGTCCCTTGTTGAAAGGAGATGGAGGAGTTCATGGGGTTGAGGATAGATGGGAGTCAGTGTGTAGGGGAGGGAAGGAGAGGAGGGAGGAGTACTGTGGTCAGTATGTAAAATAAACTTTTAAAATGTTAGCAAAGTGAAATAATTGAAACTAACTACAACTCTGTGTCGATTTCTATGACTTCCATTATCATCTTTGATGTCTTATATCTGCTCTGGCAATGACTTTCACCAACTTTCAACTCCAGAGCTTCTTATAACAACAAGAAATATAAATAAGGCTTCTCTGTGTCTATGGAAACCAGCTCTGCCCTGAACCTGCAGGTCTGGCAGAGCAACCCAATACTCGAGTCCCTGGTCCTCCCATTCTGAGATGAGCACTGAACATACCACACACCATGGAACTGGAGATTATTTGGCTTTTCCTTGTCATTATTTTAAAAGGTTGTTAGTAGACATGGGATGGATATGTTGTATTGACATGTGATGAAGAAAACATGGCTTCTGTGTCACTTTTCTTATCAGAATTCTCTGGTTGCTGCTGCTGGAGTCTGGAGGGGGTTTAGTGCAGCGTGAAAAGCCTGTAAAACTCTCCTGTGCAGCCTCTGGATTCACCTTCATTAGCTCTTACATGAGCTGGGTCCACCAAGCTCCAGGGAAGGGGCTGGAGTGGATCACATAATTTAGTAGTAGCAATAGTTACATCACCTACACTGACTCTGTGGAGAGCCGGTTCCCCATCTCCAGAGACAATGCTAAGAATGCCTTGTACCTGCAAATGAATAACCACAATTCCGAGGACACAGCCATGCACTATTGCAACAGACCACAGTGAATGAATGCTATTGTGAGCTCAGGCACAAATCTCCAATCATGGTTTTCAGGACCAGCAGGGGGCGCAGAGAACAAACAAAGATCTGGGCCAATCAAGAGCCGGTTCAGAGAGGCAAACATCGATTGACTATTAAACGACTTGCCTCTCCCTTCATATCACAATTAGGGATATTAGCTCTCTGTCGAGTGTGTAGTAATCCTTGAAATACCAATTGTTGGTTGTTGCATATGTGTTTATTACATATTGAATATAATATAATGTTAATACTCTCTTTCTCCCTGTATCTCTCTGTTTACCTGCCTCTGCCTCTCTAACTCTCTCTCTCTCTCTCTCTCTCTCTCTCTCTCTCTCTCTCTCTCTCTCTCTCTCTCTCTCTGTGTGTGTGTGTGTGTGTGTGTGTGTGTGTGTGTGTGTGTGTGTGTGTCTAATTCTTCATAAAATGTCCTTTTCTGCAGTGAATGTGATTTCCCTTTTTCAAAAGAAATATTCTCCACTATCTTCCTAAAAAATATAATGGATCTTGACTTGGTACTTGTTTGTGAATATCTGTGTGTGGTTTCATCAATTTTGGATGAAGGCTCTATGATGATAGTTGGGGTAGTCACCAATCTAATTACAGAATGAGCCTAATTTGGGCTGTGGGCTAAACTCCAGCAATACAGTTGAAGAGAGAGAGGAGTGAATACATGAGCAAGGGAGACAAGGTCATTATGGAGAAATCTGCAGTGACAGCTGAACCAAGCTTGTGGGAACCCATGAACTCTAGAATGACAGTTGTGGAACCTCCATGAGACAGACGTAGCTTCTTTCTGTTTGTAGGAGACAGTTGTGAAGGTTGATCTAGCTGAAGGGAACCTGGCAGTAGTATCAGGATCTTTCTGGGTACATGAGCTAGCTTTGTGGGAGCACATTCTGTAGGAGGAGATGTCATGCTCAGCCTTAACACAGAGAGGAGGGGCTTGGTCCAGTCTCAATTTACTGTGCAGACTTTGTGGTCTCGCCATTGGAGCCCTTACCAGTTGGAAGGAGTGTATGGTGTGTAGTCAGGGTGGGGTAGGTAATGGAGCAGGAAAAAGAGTAGAAGGGAGAAATTTGGTTTGAATGTAAAATGAAAATTACAAAATAAAGTAAAATATAAAAATAAATGATGAAATAAAATTGTACAATTCCTGTGTTGCAAAAATGCAACTGTATGTTTTCCCAGAGGCTGTTATGATGGAGACATTTTTTTCCAACTGAGATTTACAGTAAACAAATGTTCATAGCATGTGCTGCATTGACAAAATTCTAACCAGAACATACATACACAGTTGTGTACCGTATTCTAACCTGAGGCATTAAATGAGTGTCCATGTGTCCACAAAACATAAGTAAACAATTGACAGAGCAAGCACTGAAGTACAAGGATTTACTGATCAAATGGAAGATAATTACAAATATGTGCCGCTCTGTCCTGAAGGCATTCCCTTTGTAGATGACTTTTCTTGCTGATTTCCTTTGAGAATTTCATAGAGAAGGAAAAAAAAGAAGCACGAGAGCACAAAATACAGGCACAGACTATGTATGAAAAAAAATTAAATGATGGTGTGGAAATGTTAAATTATTCCTGTGATCTTCTTTCCCAAGATTTTATAACCACAAAGAAAACTCAGAAAAAAACAAAATACGACACAGTGAGCACAATGTCTGAAAAATTCTCTTCTATACCTCAGAGGAACATGAACAAGGGGGACACAGCACACATCCTGGGTGTGTCCACCAGAGCTTGCACAGAATCGCTATCACCCCAATGTTAAATCCTGTTACCACAAATGCCACTCACAGTACAAAGTATGCCCAATGGAATAAGGGATAGGATATGTGGGGTGTCGATTGAAAAAGGAGTGGTGAAAAATATCTGGGTCCTTGCTGAACAGGTTTTTTAACACTATTCTCTTCCCTGGTGAATTAAATCACCAAGGCATGGAGGAAAGCCCACAATCAGTTGTTCTCCATGGTGATCTTCACCACAAACATTTCCCATTGGTCAAGCCGGCCCTGCTCTCCACATCCTGTCCTCACTTAGGGTTCTCTGACTTTTTATTGCTTCAGTTAACATAACCCTCATGCCAGGATGCATGCTACTGCATTTCGTGGTGTGTAAATATAACCGATCTTCCCAATGCAAAAGTTCCATTCACGAACCTTGATTTGTAATGTGTTTCATTGAGACAAAGACAAACATAAAAGTATATAGAAACAAACAGAGAGATACACAAACAGGAGGTAGGAAGATTGGTCTGCACATTTGATGTCATTAGTAGACAGGTGACTGATTCCAAGACCACTGACACAAGAGTGGACCTTTGTGTCTCCTCTCAGATAAACATTTAATATCACATTTACTAAATGTCTGTGAGTTGCTTCCTTCCAAGTTGAATACTAGGTCCATGATAAGAAAAAGATTGACTCCTAGAGGCAGGAGGGAGGGCCTAGAACCTACTCCAAATGACTTGACAGATTTAAAGATCTCTCCTGAAAGGGATTCATCTTACATATGGAGTGGAGGGAGTGGGATGGGAGGGGGGATGGGGCAAGGAACATAGGCAGAGGGAACAGGTATCAATATGTAAAGTAAGAAATATATATATATATATATATACATACACATACACATACACATACACATACATATACATATACATACATATTTCTGTGACACACAGGGAAGTAATTTTAAGTAGTTACTTACTCTGTATTTCACACATAAAAGCTCAGAGGGATTACTACATTAACATGACTATATAACATCAAAACACCCTGCTGTAATTTACTGTGATATACATTGCACTGAAGATGTGGTATCCTCCTATGTCTAGCCAGCATGAATGTGGAATAATTCAGTGTTTTGCATCCAACTACTACACAGTATCGATCAAAAAAAAAAAAATTCCTTTATAGATGGAACTGAAAATGCAGACCTAATCAGAAAATGTTCCTAATTATTTTGTCACCAGTTCCTCTGAGAAGCAAAAGGCAAATATCAGTCACCTGAGGTAAGAGTATAAAACTTGCCCAGTCCTTCTTTAATTCTCTCACGGCCCTCCCCCAATGCAAAGCAGCCTCAGGCTCAGGCTGAAAGCCCAGGCCTAGCTGAGCAGCCACATCTCCTTCTCCCTGGATCCTCCAGCAGAGCATGGCTGTCCTGGTGCTGCTCCTCTGCCTGCTGAACTTTCCAAGCTGTAAGTGTGCAGGGTTTCAGGAGAGAAAACCAGGCCTGTCATTATGGGATGTATGACTGATGGTGATGTTGTCTGTCCCCAGGTGTCCTGTCCCAGGTGCAGCTGAAGGAATCAGGGCCTGGCCTGGTGCAGCCCTCACAGACCCTGTCTCTCACCTGCATTGTCTCTGGGTTCTCATTAAGTAGCTATGGTGTACACTGGGTCCGCCAGCCTCCAGGAAAGGGTCTGGAATGGATTGGAAGAATAGTATGGAATGGAAACACTGACTATAACTCAGCTCTCCAATCCAGAATCAGCATCAGCAGAGATATCTCCAAGAGCCAAGTTTTCCTAAAATTGAACAACCTGAAATCTGAGGACACAGCCATGTATTACTGTGCAGGAGACACAGTAGACGAACTCCAGTGAGAGCTTTCACAGAAACCTCCTTGCAGAGACACTCAGGACCAGCAGGGGGTGCTGCGGAACAGCATGAACATCCCAGGTCAGTAGAAGTTGCTTCATAAGTTCTGCATTTGCACTGATTTTGATGCTAGAAACTATTGTTTCTTCCACTACACAAGGAAATCCCTAGAGTACACTTTACATGCCATAGTCTATTAATCTCGCTATTCACTTCTGAAAGATCTACTTGCTTCTTATTATCTGTCAAGGCACCACATTAATTTGTACATTCCATACATACATCACATCACATATATATGCATATGGAAATACAAAAACTTACACATATGCATATGTTATGTCTCAATATATGAATTCTCAGCCACTGTGTGAACACCCCAGCTGATGTCAGTACATTCCTGTTTCCATCTCTTTTCAGCCCTTCACACAGACAACAGGGTGATGGGAGGTGTTATTCTGTAAATATGTTTCTCATACTGGTTAATGAATAAAGCACTGTTGCCAATGGGAAAGCAAGATAGATGCGGCTAGGAGACAAGTAGGAGGAGAGAGGAAGGTTAGGAGGAATCAACATGTAGAGCCCTGAGAAGTAGGATGCCGGTGCCACTCTGGCCAGTAAGATGACTGATGATGATGTTGTTTGTCTTCAGATGGAAATACTTACACTAGTAGAAATGGGTTAATAATTAAGACAGAGTTTGCCAATAAGGAATTTGGAACTGGCTACAGTATTTATATCAAATACAGAGTCTTAGTGTGTTATTTTGGGCTGGCGTGGCTGTGGGTCCAGACTGGCTGCAGGCAGGCTGGCGGAAAACAGCTGGCTACAAGAGAGTTCTATGATTCTCACAGTTGGTACTTTTGCTGTCTACAAAGGCTCCAGAATTCCTCCTCTGGCACTCTGTTCCTGCTGACTGGAACAGCCTGGTGTCTCATGTGAGTTCGAAAAGAGTCATTCAGAGGAGCAGTGTGGCTGTGTGCTCCATGTTAATGGATCATCAGCTTGAGGAGTAAATAGGAGAAAATAATGTATTCATATGAGGCCAAGGCTCCCAAAAGCTCTTGAAGTGGTCCACTAGTGAGTGATGAAGCTTTACATGTGAAAATGACTAGATTCTTAGAATTCTGAGGTCATACACATGATACTGACTTGAACACATCAGCACAATGCTGAGCACAAAGCTTCCACTGTCACGTTTCCCAGGGTCAGGGTAAGGATCAGCTTACATTGCTTCTCCTGAAATCGGAGTTGGCTGGAAAAATATCTGATCAATTTGTTGGACCTAAAATGTATAATAAGATCAAATGGCTCTACATTCTAAACCCAAAAATTTCACTTTTGAACAAGAGTATACAAAACTCATTATGCAGAGCCAACAATATGAACAAAGGTAACAATGGTGTATGGAGAGGGCCTTGAAATTGTCTTCCATTCAGTATGTGCTGTGATTCATTCTAGAGAATTATAATGAAAAGCAATATCAGATGACATATAAGTACAATTCCATATCAGAATAAGTGGCCTTACAGCAGGTAACCTTAGACGGAAGGACAAGGTAGATACGTATTCTTGCAATGTTTATAACCCAGTTCTATCTATTGATGTCATATTGCCTCATAGTGTAACGTAACAGTAGAAAAATGAGATTAATTATCTTACTTAAAGTGTAGGATTATCTGGAAATGCATGTTTTTTAAAGCAATTAAAAGACCCCACCAGTTTTTAGTGGCATGGGAAGGTGGTGCCAGCTATATTGTCCTACTTAGTTATTTACAATCTATACTGTTTTTACTATTTCTCTTTACTCTTGATTATCTTCATATGTATACTATAAAAAGAAATATGTTTTTACCCAACATCTCCCACACCTTCCAAACATGTATCTTCTCTACCAATCTTATACTCATTTAAGCACAGTTACTGCTGCACATAAATGCATGTGTGTGGAGCCAAGCACAGTGATCCCACCCTAAAATAAAGATGTCTTTATCCCTTGTCCAGAACAATACATTTCCAACTGCTCCTCAGTAGGAAGTAAGGTCAAGAAATCATCACCCTATCTATACTAGCGTTTGTCTGAAATGAACCCAGTTAGGGTTATACAGGTGACAGTGTCATGATGAGTTCATGAACCTGATTCCATGTCATGTGCATAAGAGGACATTTAACAGCACTCCTCCCTGTGCTCCACACTTTACATTCTTCCTACCTCTTCTTCCTCTGCGTTCCTTGAGCTGAGGAGGAACATGAATGGCACTAGAAATCTTACATCACATAGCATATTGAAGATTGGGAAGGGTAGTTCCTGCCACATAGAGAATCTAGACTGTGAATTTGAGACTGTAGCTGTTGGGTGTTCTGGATTCTGTTTTGGGGATTTGCAACTAGAACGGAAGTCATGACAGGAAAAGACATCTTAAGTAAAGAACAATAAGAGCAAATCAAAGGGCAAAACTGGACATTGAAATGGAAAGTGTGTATGAGGAAAAGGAAACAGGTCGGTATGAAGTATGACAACTGGGGAAAATAAAAGGGATGCCAATCAATGTCATAAATCTGTGTGATATAAATTTGACTACATGTCCACATTATGCTGACTATGTAAATGTGGAGAAATAAAAACTACAAATGTGTCTGTTGGACTGCATTGGGTATAGCAGCAGTGCAATTCTCCCGTGTCTCTTATAGTATAAATATTTTGAAGCAAATATACTAAATTGTGGTGAGTTGCTCTCTCACCAGCTGCATTTTCTAGATGACTGATGAGAAGGAGATTAACTCAATTGTCTCTAAGAGAAAAGATGCCTACTAGTTCCTTAACTCTGGTTTCCCATCACTAAGAATTGAAGTACACCACGTGACTAAATGCAAATTACAACCGATATATTCTTCTTGAATACAGAGATTCACACTAAGGATGTGATTCCCTCTTCTGCCTACATAGAATGAACGTGGACTCACTGAACATTTGGCAGTCTAGGCCTGCAGAATGACAACCATGCAATTTCCTGTTAATATGGAATTAAAAATTTAAAGTACGACCAGGAAATATTCTGCAGCTTTTGTTTCTTACCAGTACCTCAAGCAAGCACAAGGCAAATATCAGATACCTGAAGGGAAAATGTAAACCTAGCCCTGGTCCTCTTTCATCCACTCAGGATCCTTCCCCAATGCAAAGCAGCCTCGTCCTTAGGCAGAAAGCCCAGGCCTAGATGGATGGCCCCATCTCCTTCTCACTGGAGTCTCCAGCAAAGCATGGCCATGCTGGTGTTTCTCCTCTGCCTGGTGACCTTTCCAAGCTGTGTCCAGGATTTCAGGAGAGGGAACCGGGCATATCATTATGGGATATATGACTGGTGGTGATTTTGTTTGGCCCCAGGTGTCCCCAGATGCAGATGAAGGAGTCAGGACCTGGCCTGTTGCAGCCCTCACAGATCCTGTCTATCCGCTGCACTGTCACTGGGTTCTTATTGACTGGCTATGGAGTACACTGGTTCTGCCAGCCTCCAGGAAGGGGTGTGGAGTGTATGGGAGGAACAGAGAGTGTTCCTGAGGAACAGGTGAAGAAATATTTTATAGTTCCATTTTCAAACCCCAATTCACCATCAGTGGGTACACCTCCAAAAGGCAACTTTTCTTAAAACAGAACAATCTGCAAACAGAGAACACAGCCACCTACCACTGTGCCAGATACACTGTGAGGGTACTCCAATGTGAGCCAGTACAAAAATCTCACTACAGAGACATTCAGTACAGCTTGAGGTTACCAGACCTGACCTGGTACAGCCCTCACAGATCCTGTCTCTCACCTGAACTGTCTCTGGGTTCTCAGTAACTAGCTATGATGTTAGCGGGGTTTGACAGCCTGTGGGAAATGTCTTTAGTGGATAGGAGCAATAGATAATGTTGGAGGACTATATGATATTTCTGGTCACATATCCTGAATCAGCATCATCAGGGACACCTCCACTATTCAAGTTTTCTTAATACTGTTCAATCTGCAAAGTGAGGACACAGCCATGTGTTACTTTGCCAGACACAGTGAGGGAACTCCAGTGTGAGCCTCCACAGAAACCTCCCTGCAGGGACACTGAGGACCAGCAAGAAGACCTGACGTCCAATAGGGATGCCCATGACCAGTACCAGGTTGCTTCAGAACTAGGCAATTCTGAACTACACAGCATAAGCATGTGTTTTAATGTCAGCATGTGTGGTTTCCTCTTCCAGCAATGGGATTCTTCTAGAGCTTCTCTGTTATCATATTCTATTCAAGTCTTATGTTCACACACTAGAACAAATATTTTTCTCCAAAAATTTCTAAGTAATCCAGTTGCATCTTGTTTTCCCATTGAATTGCAAATTAGAAATTTCATATCTATACACATATGCTTACACATTTCCATATACATATATATTTTCTACAAATTCATTATTTTTTTTAAAACTCTCTATGGAATTGTATGAAATGGTGATTCATGCCTTTAATCTTGTCACTAGAAAAACAGTGACAAGAAAATCTCTCATAATTCAATGTCAGATTGGACTACACACTGAGTCTAGGCCAAAAAAAATGGCCCTGTAAAAAGAAAAGGGGAAACTAAGTCAGTTCATCTACTTGTGGATGTCTCTTTCTTCATGTTGATATGTGTATGTGTCTGTGTGTGTACATGTGTGTTTGTGTTTGTGTCTGTTTTGATGTGTGACTCTATGTGTGACTATGGTTACATTTGTATAGACAAGAACTGACCCCACATTCTTTCTAAAAAGGCTGAAAATATCCTAGCTTTTTAATCTATAGATCTGCCCATCATCATGTCAAAAGAACCATGGGAAATAAGACTGTATGTCATCTTAATATGACAGTCCATCATGGATGAAAATAAGGGCATAAAATCAAGACAGGAAAGGAAAGATGTGAATTGAATAAAAACAATGAAGTAAATGTACTTATGTCTTCACTCCATGGTTATTTAGCATTCTTTCTCACTCAATGCAGGAATACCTCCCCATGGATTGCACCACCCAGTCTGCCAGGACCCTCCTACATCTATCAATACTCAGGAAAATCACCCCACAGTGATTCATACAACAGCAGATGTAGACACTGATTGTCAAGTTGGGTTCATTTTTCCCTGATGACCCTAGCTTGTGTTACACTCACAAAGTTCCAATCACAACACACATGGCCATGTTGGTAATGTCAGGCTAACATGGTCCATTAAGTGTATATCCATGAATACACCAGACATATGTACACAAATGTCTGAAAACACACTCAAGGATAAGTCTGCACATCTCAAATAGATGTTTGGCTTTAATATGAACCTTTTACCTTTTGAAATATATTCTGCTTAATGACTTCCTTTAGGAACTCAGAAAAAGTTAAACTCAAGGAAAAAGAGAATACAGGATATGAATGCAAACTGTTTCCTGAGTAACAAAAGGAAAAGTACTTTAATAAGTGGATTTATGCCAAGTTCTTCAATGTAGTATGAGCTATCTGTACCTTTTTACATTACTCCTCAAATTTTTGTTACCACAATGAAAATATCAGATAAATCCAAGATGAGACATACTGGAAATAATATCTTAAAAAATATTCACTTAACATTTAGTGCTTCAAGCAATGGGAAACAGAATACTCATACTGTAGGAGTCCATCAGAGCTTGCACAGAATGGCTGGCTCACTAATGTTCACCCAGACACTACCTATGCACAAAGATTATATGCACAGAAATAAGGCACATGAATGTGAGATCTTCACTACCAAGTAGCAGACAGACACTCTCTGAGTGCTGATTGAACAGGGTGGTTCCAGATCAGCACTTTACTTGCCTGAAGTTTACTTACCAAGGCATGGAGGAAACACCTGTTCTCCATGGAGAATCACACCTCACTGCCCAGGGTTTCCTAAGCATATGTCTGCCCTCTTCCCTGCCTCCTGCCATGAATTCACATTTATTGGCTTTATTTCTACTTTAGATAACATAATTCAAGCCAATTTACATAGTGTTGTGTGTTATAAAGTTTAATGAACAGCTGTACTTCCCATCATTTACCAATGCAAAAACTCATTTAGAAACCTGTTTTGTTTTGTTTTTTTCTGAATTACATATTAAAGTGACTGACATAAATATCAACTGACATCAGTAGACTGTTGTAAACCAAGTGATAGTAAACCTAGTCCCTCAGGTATGGATTTTCTAAGTGAGAAGGTGAATAGGCTGAGCCTAGTGAGTTCAGAATCAAATCAGTCTCTTGGGTCTCCTCTCAGATAACACATAATATCCCATGTCATAATGTTAGTGAGATGCTTCCTCAGAAGTTATATTCTAGATGAGTGATGAGAATAAAAATGATTCACTCACATGTGGACAGATATTACCACACTCAGAATTTTACAAGGAAATTAATTGAGGTACGGTGGGCACATGATAATATCTGCTTACTAACGCAACTTTTAGAGTCCCCGGGTGAGTAAATACCTATGAACCACTATACTGTTAGAAAACCAAACATTTATTTCTTCACTGAAGTTTCTGTCAATATTCTCTCATATGATTGTGCACCAAATTTGTGTAATATGTACTGACAATTTTCATGCTTTCAGTATGAGTTTCCCTGGGCTTTTCCCTCTAGAAAATGTTGATGGTATTTTGTAGTGGTAGCATAGGGTTTTGTTTGCTCTGTGTTCTCTGCTCAAGGATTGTTTCTCACTGGGCTTCCTGGTCAAAATACATGTTTCATAAATGATGAAAAAAAATCTATGTTTATACAGGATTTTTTCCCACTATCAAAATCTAAGCATATACTCAAGAACTGTTTATTACATGTGCCTTAATCAATACATGAAACATTAAAAATATGGTTGCTGACAACATCCCCCTCAAGGGAACCTAAAACTTTCCCACAGGCTTTTGATTCCTGGCCAATCGCTGTTCCTCCTCAGCAGCCATGCTCATATGGAATCCATAAGTCACTATTTATTGTTTATTTATAAGCTTTATTTCCACTCCTGGACCCTCTTTTTGAGACATCCAAGTGTGTAAATGGCTGTTCTTGTAACTGAAAATTCTCTTAAATCAGTATGCCTCATGACACATGTCCTAGTATTATTTTTGTTGATCAATATTAGAGTGGTCCTGCAGAGATAGGTGAATCTCTGGGAGGGGCCCAGAACTCCAGTATAAGCCCAGTGTTGGGGGTCAGAGACCAGGCAGGTGGAAGTTACGGGTGGTCCCACATGGATAGGCAGGTCTATTGTGCTCAGATTGGCTCCAGGAATTTCCCTGAAGGTTGCTGGATTGTTGATTCCACCCTCTGGCTCAGTACTCAGCCAGAGAGGTGGGACAGTGGGCAGGGTAGGGAAGAGGGTATGGGGAGGGTAGGCTCTCTGTGGTGGTGGATGGGGGGAATATTGGAGCTCCAAGAGCATTATCGGTGGAGACAGTACTCCAGGGCAGCGACATCCGGTACTCACCCAGGGATTTCCCGGGGAAGGGGAGAATCCACCCAAGTGGAATTAGACCCAAACTGACCTATAGCCAAGGCTTGGTGATGGGGACGAAAGCTGGGGTGGTACTCCGGATGTTTCAGCACATAGACTGATTCATTCTTATGTAGATGTGTGCTGTTGAACTTGAGAAGATTCATCTAACTTTTATTGCAGAGTCCTTGAATTAAAAGAGTGCCATCACCTTCTAACTTCGGACTGCTGGGATTAAAGTTGTGTGCCAGTATTCTATGGCTCTTTGTTGACTCTCTGTTTTTCTTAATCTGAGGTCAGACTTAATAAATCTTAAATAATACACCACTGAAGTAGAGAAAGATGCAAGAGAGAAAATATGAGATATGTATGTAGAGGGCCCAGAAGGATTGAGAGGAAAGAGAGATAGCATGGTGGGATGAATACATGTAATCACAATGCTCTTATATGAGCATGGAAATTTGTTTTTAAATAATATGAAAGATATGTATGGAAAAAGAATATTTTCAAATACCATAGGATGTCAATACACACATACCTGTCTGGACTTCTATGTGTCTTGGTGTAGGATTTTCTCAGTTATATACAGTTTGGGTGTCTATTAGTTTTAGAGGAGCTCTTTTTCTCTTAATATATAATTAGTTTGCATTACATAGGTTACCACACAAAGTACCTTCTGACTACAGAGACCAATTGTGGGGTCTATTGAACAGGGAGGCTAGGATTGAGGCTTTGACCTCAGGTCAGAGCCTCCCTTACCCTGAGCAAGCCTCTGCAGACATTCCAGCTCCCCTTCCTAAGATCCCAATGATTCTCAGAATAACAGGGGCTGATGACTCAGTTCTGCTGATCCTGCCTTCATCATTTCAATGGGTGGCAGACTTTCTGTTACTCATATGTACAGCCTTCTCTTATATTTTCTCATTCACCTTTGTGGTGTTGAAAGTGAATAGTGAGATTCTGGCATATGCGGTGTCTTAACTTCACACTAGGCTTCATAACATAAGGCAGTCCACACTTATAAGGTAGTCTACAGCTCAGGGTGGTTTTCACTGTACTTCTATTTGAGCCCTTTCTTCTCTTTTATTTGATTGCTTTGATTGATCCACCCTACCCCAACATTGTTGTTCCATTCAATGGTCCCTTCCTGGATCAGTCATAAATGTTAGACATCAAGGAAGAAGAATTAGCAATGTCTGGTGTTTGTTTTAGTATTTAATCAATGCTGTCATCATAATTTATTTTCTGTAGATAAGAAATGTGATGTTTTAAAAGGTTGAGCTAGTCATTTCCCTCTGTGGTAGAGTGCTTTCTGAACATGGGTAATGTCTTAAGCTCAAGAATTAAACCCAATTCAAAAATAGGAATTAAGCGCATAGAAAAATATCATTTGTCACTTTCATAGACTCAAATGAGCCAACCTCACCTCTGGAAGTGACTGAACCCAGAGTAGGAACAGTATTTGTAATGTGATTAGAAAGAACAAGGCTACACAGAGTCAGCTCTTGGGTTCCATAACAATCAGATCGTCCAATATCTCACCATCCATGACACAGACCATGATAACCACAGATCATAAACCCATTGCAGACAAATGACAATGTTTGAATGACGGAAATTGGTAGTTTCATAGACAATGTGTGCACACCATATTTTGCACATGAGTCTGAAGGCTACATTTAGATTCTGAGTCTTCCTCAATGTCATCTGCCTTATATTTTGAGACAGCATCTCACACTGAACCTGAAGTTCACATTTTCAGATAGAATTTTTGGATGACAAGTCTCAGAGAGGCCTCATCACTATCTTACCATGCAGGGACTATAGGATAAACCATCAAACTTGTCTTCTGAGGTAAATGCTAAGGATCAAACTGATATTCTTATACTGGGAGACAGCCACCTTACCTCTGAGCCATCTCCTCATATGTGGGTACTATCACTACACACTGAACACATTGATAAAAGAAATATATTCTCTAAAAGCAAATTAGTGTATTAAAAATGATTTAAAAGACAAAATGTAACATCACTTCTTGAGTTTTAAAATCTTCAATATCATTTTGAAAATGAATGACTTATGTTCAACCAAATAGTCTTCATAAATGATTATATAAATTCTGCCTGTTGTGAAACTCTGGAATTGGGGCAACAGGCACGATCTGGGAAAAGAATGGGGAAAGGAAGATATTATCAGCATATATTTTGGTGAAAGTTTTACATTAATTTTAATTAATTATTGAAAACACTGCATGTGATTGTTGCACATGGTGGCACATGCCTTTAATCCCTTCACTAGGGACACAGAGTCAAGACAATCTCTCATATCTCAATACCAACTTCTAAAGAAAATATCCAGGCTACACAGATGATCCTATGTTAAGAAGAAAGGTGTCAGCTCCTCTGCCTGTGAACATGAGAGTGTTTGCATGGGGAGTTGTAATGCTGGGTGGGTATTTCTGGGCTATGAGGCTGTCTCTGAAAGTGGGACTGTAATTCTCTCTGTCTGTGAATATGACTGTGTGTGTTCCTGTGTTCATGTGTGTGTGTTCCTGTGTGAGTGCATGTCCATGTGCGTGTGCTTATGTGTTCATACACACATCCTTCTACATCATTATTTACTCTTACTCACCCATGCACTCCCTTACAACACTCTCTATTTTCTTCTTCTCCTCCTCCTCCTCCTTCATCTCTCAGTCTTAACAAACACACTTCTCCTATATGTAACACTTCTGACATTGATCCTCCATCCAGCCAACTCTCTCCACACCACTGCTGCCTCTCTGCCTCGGTTCTGCTCATAGCCAAATTTTCTCTGTGCAACCCAAAGTAAAATGCAATATAAGTCATGAGGTTCCTCTCAGCCTAGTAATATTTCTATTTTTCAAAATAATACACCATAGGCATCATCTTCCTGATGATCTACAGCTGTACTTTTGCCCAGTAGAGGAATTATTTTCATGAAATCAAGACACAAACAGTAGAAATAAAACCAAGATTTTTAGAGATGAAATACAGTGGAAGATATTACAGACAAGAGTAAAGGGTCATTTACATACAGTAACTCCACACCTGTGCCATATGGGGCTTTCCCATCAGTATCATAGGTCTGGTGGTTTATCTTGTTCAATAACAGTTGACACTGCTGTGTGTTCCCATGCCCCTTGGCAACCAGAATCTTTCAGTCATTTCTTAAACATAATTTTTGATCACTAAGAGCCACAAACTCCTTGAATTTTCAGAGATAGACAAATGCATTGAGGTTGTGAAACCCTGTTCTATCCTCATTGCATGAATATGGATTCAGTATAAAGATGACTATTTTTAATAGTCATGTCTACACAATTTGATTCATAATGATTATTGTTAATCAGAGATTAGAAACCCAGACAGAACCAGAGAATTCTTTCTGAGTATACATTTCCATTTACACTAAGAACCACAAGGTAAATGTCAGACACCTGGAGTAAACATTGTAACCTTGCCCTGAGCCTCCTTTTATCCTCTCAGGATCCTCCCCTAATGCAAAGCAGCCTCAGGCTCAGGCTGAAAGCCCAGGCCTAGCTGAGCAGCCCCATCTCCTTCTCACTGGAGTCTCCGGCAAATCATGGCTGTGCTGGTGCTCATCCTCTGCCTGGTGACTTTTCCAAGCTGTAAGTTGCAGGATTTCAGGAGAGGGGGGCAGGCATGCCATTATGGGATGTATGACTGATGGTGATATTGTCTTTCCCCAGGTGTCCTGTCTCAGGTGCAGCTGAAGCAGTCAGGAACCAGACTGGTGCAGCCCTCACAGACCCTGTCTCTCACCTGCACTGTCTCTGGGTTCTCTTTAAGCAGCTATGATGTAAGCTGGGTCCGCCAGCCTCCAGGAAAGGAGCTGGAATGGATGGGAGTAATATGGAGCAGTGGAAGCACCAGTTATAACTCAGGTCTCCAATCCCGGATCAGCATCACTAGGGACACCTCCAAGAGCCAAGTTTTCTTAAAACTGAACAATCTGCAAACTGAGGACATAGCCATGTATTACTGTGCCAGAAACCCACAGTTAGGGAACTCTAGTGTGAGACTGCACAAAAACCTCTCTGCAGGGACATTCAGGACCAGCAGATGGCAACAATGACCATCAGAGACTCTTTTGTAACATCAGGGGTTACTGAAGCACCTTGGAAGTACTGGACTATGCTGCAAGAGCAAGTGATATTTCATCAGCACCTGTGGGCTCTTTTCTTCCCAAGGAAATCCCCTAGAAACCCCTCCTCAAGGCCATGTTCTATTTAACTTCCTACTCATCCACACACAACAACAATTTTTTTTAACAAATTGTCCAAGCTGTCTTAATGGATCATATTACCAAATATATCAGCATACTGCTTTAGATGTTCCATATAGATAAGGATATGGATATGGATACAGATATGGATACGGATACAGATATGGATATGGATATATACACACTCTTTCCTGTACATAGGCATATATTTCTATAGCAGACTGTAATTTTGAGAAATCCTTAATTGATAGTCTTTATTAGTCCCTTGTGGTTTTGCTCCTGATCTTACTTCATTCAGGAGTTCTCAAGTCATCATCACAGACTACCAAGGTCCCTCCATCTGTCCTCTAATCAGACATCGATAAAATAGTTGGATGACACTGCACATTTAACTACCAAAATGTGTCCCATAGGGTATCTCCAAAATCCCCATCTGCCCATTCCTGAATATTTTGTGTCTCTTCTCTGGGGTCCCTTCTGCTTAGAGTATTTTAGGTTGTGTTTTCACCAGCCAGTTACCATTCAGTTTACTCTATGGCCAAGAAATCTAAGTGGTAAATTTATAACTCTTGCTGGCATTGTCTGTAACTCTAAACCCACCTATGATCCCATCACTTTCCCTGCTCCTCATCTGTTTCATCTACATTACAAACACCCAGGTGCCCTGATGTCTACCAGACAGACACTTCCAAGAGGCCTAAAGGACCACGGAGTGACCTTACTAACCATCACTGTCATCTGCCCCCTCTGAAGTCAGCATATATTATATTTGTTGTTCTGTGTCTCTAACTGCCCCACATGTATGTGAGTGTGCTGGTGCCATGCTGATTTATTCTTGTGTTACTCTAGTGTAGCACTTGAAATACAGTATGGAAAAATCTACATCACCATTCTTGGTACTGAGGGTCACCTTGTCTTCCCATTTATATCACATTTAGTAGATACTTTCTTAAGTATGTTTGATGAATTTTGTTTTACTTTAAACATTTCAACATTCATTAGATACAGGCATTTTTCTTCATCTTAAGGTATTGTAACCTCTAAAAAGACATTTATCTATAATCACACCTCTACATATTTATGTTTCAAAACTACCCATAACTTCTCCAACATACACCTCAAGGAACTTCATGATATTTTGAGGACAGTTAAGCTTGTCCATCTTTACATGGACAAAAAGCATTGCAACATAGGAAATCAACCAATGACCACTGCTCAGATATTTTTGTGAACTAGTGGAAAAGGAAATCATTGATCCAACGTTTGTGAGGACTGTTAAATCAAATGTTGCTGGATTAATCCAATTTATATATTTTAAAAATGCTTTGACTTAAAAATGTATGTTCAAGGACAAGTTCCTGGAGAAAAGGATTTCTAATTTTGTTTCTATAGAAATGAAAAGCTTTGGATTCCTTCCAGACTAATGTGGTTTGATCAAGCCAGACCCCCTGAAACAGGGTCCCAGGTGATCCAACATTCAAAACAGTTGGGACAAGCCAGATTTGCAGACTACAGCCATGATATCTTCATCTTCTTAGGATCCCAATTACACAGCACCCTACCAGCAGGAAGCAGTTTGGAAACAATGAAGCCAAATTTCCCAAAAATTTTTTTTATAAATATTTGTCTTCATTTAAGTGGAGTTGGTTATAAAGGGTTACTGATCACACCCAATATCTTAAAAGGTAAAAAGGTGATTATGGTATAGATATGAATACTTTGTTTTAAAATGGATTTTCATTTATTGATACAAATATAAGGTCAAAATTGTGATATGAATATTTGTCCTCTTTTTTAGGTATTGTGTTTATATAGCTCATTTAAAATTTATAAATTAGTACAGATTATAGATAGTTACCTATGATAGTTAAAATTTAGAGTTAAGTTGAATAGGCTTTCTACATATACAGAGATGTGTTTGAGATAAATAGACATTCTTCAAACCTTTCAAAGACTTACAGAATATGGCATTTAAAATGGTTTAGGGGTTTTCTTAACAATGAGGCACACTACTTCTGGAAACAGCACCTGTGTCAGAAAAGATACTGATTTTGTCTGTACTGTTTATCTCTATGCTGTATGAACTGGACATGCAGGACCCAGAGGAAACTGACTGCTGATACAAGATGGGCATCGTTATAGAGTTTCTGCTTCATGAAAGAGTCTGCCAGACAATCTGCAGGACACAGAGAAAAATGACTGTTAAATATCCACTACAGATGGACAGTTTAAAGGTTCCTGCTTTGTTAAAGAGTCTGCCAGACACACTATGGTCTATGGGCTGAAGATGAAAGAGTACAGAAGAACTTCACATGCCTGACCAGGTAGTTAGTTGTCTCTGTCATTTCTAGAGTTTATAAATTATACTTATGTGGTCTTTGAGAAAGTTGAAGAAAGATAGTTATGGTTTTAGTTTTTCTTATTAGGATAAAAGATAAGTTACATATAAGACTTTAGACTCACAAAGATAGGATAGGTGATAAAATGTTTTTTTTTAATCTTACTAATTGTTAATGGATTAATATTGTTTATTGTGATTCTTATTTGATAACTGTTGTGTGATATAATTTGCTATGCTTACGTCAAAACCCTTCTTTTTTATTTAGACAGAAAAGAGGAGATATTCTGCAAATATGTTCCTCATATTGGTTAATGAATAATGCACTGTTGACCAATAGGAAAGCAAGATAAGCAGGACTAGGAGACGAGGAGGAGAGAGGAAGAAGTAGGGTGGATAGTAAGCATGTAGAGACTGGAGAGCACAGAATGCTGGCCCCTGTTTCTGGTAAGATGAGACCACGTGGAAATACTTAGATAAGTAGAAATGGGTTAGTATTTAAGACAGACCTAGCTGATAAGAAACTAGTAACTGACCAAAAGAATTATATCTAATACAGCCTCTCTGTCTGTTAATTGGGGCTGGCAATGCAGTGGAACCAGACAAGCTGTGGAAGACACTCATAACAGACCACAGCCTCAAAAAGAGTTTCTTCCTTTCCAGGAATTATTTACTTCGAACAGTTCATAAGTAGGAGGCAGTGCCTGGAACATTTTACACTTGGTTTGTGGACTTGGTACAGCTTACAAAGTTAAACACATCCATGATGAGTTCATGAATCTGATAACCCCTCTCCAGTTACACTTACTCTGTCTACAACCAACAGCTCCTCATGGAGAAGATGGTAGAGCTTAAATTATTCGACATTAGGGTTGTGATCTTAAATAGGGTTTGCAGAGGAAATAACAGCCATGCTCGCATGCTAGGTTAATGATTGTGAATACCATGCTCATGTCCAGTAGACAGAAATTCAGAGTACTCTTCCTCATGCTCTCCCTCTTCTGCCCTCTCTGACCTCTCCTTCCTCAATGTTCACTGAGCCTTGGAATGACATGAGTGACAAGTGATGTCTCATTTGTAAGCATTTTATGGCCTGAAGACGCTATTGTCTCATAAAATATAATATTCAGAAAATGTTCTTGTGTTCCCATTACAGAGAACAAGCTCTGCTAATTTCATGAAGCAGGTGTGACTTTGTCCAAGGTCCTCATCATGGAGTCAGGGAGAAGCCATGTCCATTACTCCATTCTTCCTCTTCTATACTATTTATTCATTATAGGTTTTGCCTCTTGATACACATGAATTTAATGGACCTAAGAAAATTTGTTTTGACATGTGCACCTGTCTCTTTTCCTGCAGACCCTTCCTATCACTGACTTACGCTGCCTCCCCAGGGCAAATGATGTGTAGTCCATGCTGCAAAATCTGAAACAGGTTTTTACCTGAAGTTCAGATATATGTTAGCTTGGATCCTACAGTAACCTGGGAGACACTGATCATGATTCATTTCTCACTGGCATGTTAGGAGCCTGTGAATAATGTCATTCTGCAAGGAGTGTTACCTATTGTAAATACTGGAAGCCTGTGGATGGTGTCACTCTTAAAACAGTGTTACATATTGGAAACCAGGAAATGTTATTTTTCAGTAACAGTATGATGACACCTGAGAGAAGATCTAGGCATGCACAGCATGTATTGAAATTGTCTCAACTATAATGATGCCATAAAGTGATGGTGATACTCTGGAATCCTGTGAGCTCAGGAAAATAATCAAAACAGGGGCTGGGTATTCATAAGTACAACAATTAAACGGAGGACTTGGAAATTGCAGACAGGGACCAAAGCTGCTTCTACAATGCAATTCAATCTATCTGACCCACCCTTCCAACATCAGTTTTATAGACTTGTGTGAGGACTATGTTTGGACTGACAGGAAGCTGAGACATTAATACCATGGCCACAACAGCTTCACAGCCACAATTACACTAATCAATGACTAATTAACTTGAAATAAGGTCCAACCAGGATGATGCCTGAGGATGGTCATTGTTGCAAATGCCTTTTATTTCCAACAGACCTTTGTTAATTCATCTTAAAGAATTTGTTAATGGATGTTTTCAGAGATGAAAGCACCCAGCTCTTCTAATTCCTGGATGATTGTAAAGTTTATGAGGACCCTTAGAGGGAGAAAGCTGAGGCAGTTCAGAGCACTAGATGGGAGGTTGCTACTCTAAAGTAAATGGAAAGAGGAGTCAAATATTTCTAAGTCCCAAAGTTCCTAAGACAAAGCCAATAATCAGGCTGAATTGTCCACAAGAAACAGGGTCTCATCACAGCAGCCAACTTCATCTCTTGACTGTATTTCTTCTGAGCTATATTATTGATGCCGCAAGAGTCTACAAACACTGTACAATTGATCCAAGTGAACAGTCCAATGTGTGTGCTCATTCTGTGAGATATGAACAACAATGTGATATCTCCCTTGCTCTGTGGTGTCTTCTGTATATCCAAGAATGTTCATGCCAGGACAGATGCCTAGCTGACATGATGAAGGGCCTGCCTCTTGTGGCCACTCATGTGACTGTGAGGTCATGTGCTCCCCAAGATATACCATAGGACACTATATGACATACAAACAGCAGGCTCAATATAGAATTAGCCAACTATGTGAGAATAAAATGCATTTAAGATGTAACATGGAAATTTTGATGTTGATGTTCCTCATAATGGCAATTTGAAATGACTTATTGGGAAAGAGCACCGGAATTCCTGTGACCTCCCTCAGATTTAGGAAAGAATTACAGAATATGATGCTCCCATGTCTCAGATATTCCTATGAAGAGAAACAATATATGGTTCTCTGTATAAGCATAAAAATGAATGTCTGAGAACCAGGATTTCTTACTGAACTTAAACATAGAACTTTGCTGTCTAATGATGAATGATGACATGAAGAACCTTAGGTTGTTTGAGTGTTGATTAGATACTAGACAAACCACATATAAGTTATATTTTTCTATAATTATGTCATTGCTACAAACCCTGCCATGATAATGAGATCTGCCCTGTACACAGCCTCCCTTTTGATCCCAGCTCAAGAAAACATATGTAAAAAAGAAAATTAGCAGATGGTATCTTGTTCTCCTCAAAAAAAACATCTCTTCCATGTTCCTGTAGATTCTATAGGACCTGGGATTCCAGGTCTTTTCATTCAGTAAGAAAAACAAACCACCATTAAATTGGGGCTCAGCTAGGTTTTCCTTGTTGCTTTATTACAAGGCAATGAATGACAAAGAAAAGTTGCTGATGGTGTGAGTGTAGTGACAGTGGACATGGACCTGTATCACAGTTAGCTGACCAGAGCCTCAGCATTAGAAAGTGTCCAGTGGGAGCCACATCTTGTAGAGCCTGGAGGCAGGTTGTTTCAGCTTCCAGATATCCTCTAAGGCTCCCGTGTATCATCAGGATTCACATGTTGTGAATGCTATATGCATGGGAACTGTGAAGCTCCAGAAAAGAGGCTGGAGTGTGTCTCATACATATGAGACTGGAGTCTCAATAAAATATGCAAATTATGGCATGGACCATTTGGCCACCTCCTGAGACAAATCAAAGCATTCGGTACCTCATAAGGAATAGGATGAAAGTCTATGACACAGCCATGTATTACTGTGTGGAAGGTGGACTTTGAAAAGCCACCATTATGAACCTACAAACATTGCCCATGCAGGGAAGAGGTCCTTATGAAGAGAGGGTAGGGTCTCCCTGTGCAAGAACATAGTGACATGAAGAGCTGTAGTCTCTACATCTGGGCTGCCTATGCACGTCACAGAAGAGTTTCCCAGAAAACCTCTCTTAAATATGGTGTGTAGACATATTTGACTAGTTCAAACAAACACTAGCATTAACAAATGAGATGTGTATATTTTAATATAGGGTGTAATCTGACACAAAATAGATGGAGACCACCACACAGGGAAGAAACCACCCTACTGTGGGCACCAGGATCACATTTTGAAATAATTTAGGGACTCTGAAAGTGGGTTCAGGACAGAACCTTGGTTGGGATTCATGGTTGAAATAATATAGGATTAACATTTAACAGAGAGGTCAGGCATTGTCTGAGTTATATGTATCCTGGAAAGATTTGCACACAACATAGACCTTACAGGATGTGTGCACATCAAACCTAACACTGAACCATTTCTCTAGCTTGTCATAAAGTGTGTGGAAAGCCACTGATCCTGGGGACTCTCCTGGTTGGAGACTCTGAGAATCGTGAAGCTGGTGACAGCAGTTGAGACTAAGGTGTCTGTAGGAAGCCCCTGGGCTACTCACTAGTTAAGGAAATCTTGTGCCTCACCTACATTTCTAAGACAGCTGTTGTATTGCTCAGTGTATTGGAGTTTACAGGACCATCTTTGATGCTAAGAGCTGCCATACATGTGGATCATTTCTCTTTTCATCTTTCCTTTTGTATATTTGTTTAAATGCTTTATGAGTAAACTGCACAGAATTTACCAATGCTAAAGAATTCTCCTTTTAACACATATTCATTCTTTCCCTTAGGCTTTCTTCTTCTCATCCATTCACTCTACATCCGTTCCCTTGAGGATGAGTCGTGTGGTGTCAATCAGAAGTTGCACAGGAAGGTGGGATTACCAATGATAAGACCTGTCTTCATTGATGCCACTCAGTACAGAGTAGGCACAGAGGAACAAGACACAAAGCATGCAGGGTGTCCAGTGTGAAAGAAGTGGATGTTCTCTGGGTCCTTACTGAATAGGTGGGTTAGCAATTATTTTCTCCCCTTTCTGGTGATTTCCATCAAAAAGCATGGCGGGAATCCTGCAATGCATTGTACTCTAAGTGATCTTCACCACATATAAAACACTTCCAGTTGTTGAAGTCTGCCGAGCTCTCCACTGCTGTTCATCATTTAGGATTCGCTGTCTTTTTATTACTGCAGTTAACACAATGCTCAAGCATTCAGCATGCTACTGCATTTTGTGATGTGGTATGAAAAGCTGATCCTCCATTCCTACCACTAAAATAATCATATTTATGAAAATGCTTTCATAATGTGGTTCAACTTGTAAGGACAAGAAGAGAAACATAAAAGTACAAAGAAAAAGACAGAGAGACGCACAAATTAAAAACAGCATGAAATGAGTCTGGTACCCCAGTGTGGTGTGCCTGATTTGGCTGGTGAATACCCTGAAATCACTGACATTGCACCAACATCTGTGCCTTTGGTCTCCACTCAGATAAACATTTAATATCACACACAGAATGCTTGTGGGTTACATAAAATATCATATGTTGTAAATGTTTGTGAGTTGCTTCCTCACAGAATTCATTGTCAGCCATGAGAATAAGCTTAATTAAATGGCATTATAAAGGACTTTAATATATCCTTATTCTTTACTTCACATCATCAAGAGACTGAAGTTCATCATGTGAATAAACTACATCCCACACACAGTACTTGAATATATAGGATTTTAACCCTATTGTCTCTGCACACCAAGAGTATAGATCTATGTATTTCACATAAGCCTGAACAGTGTGAATTATAAAGTCTCCTGTTTATATGAAAGAGGGAATACAGGCAGAAGAAGGAAATTTTTATTTTTATTATTATTATTATTATTATTATTATTATTATTATTATTATTATTTTGTCACCAGCTCTTCTGATAAGCAAAAGAAAATATCAGTCACCTGAGGGAAGAGTGTAAACCTTGCCCTGTGCCTCCTTTTATCCTCTCAGGATCCTCCCCTAATGCAAAGCAACCTCAGGCTCAGGCTGAAAGCCCAGGCCTAGCTGAGCAGTCACATCTCCTTCTCACTGGATCCTCCAGCAGAGCATGACTGTCCTGGTGCTGCTCCTCTTCCTGCTGACCTTTCCAAGCTGTAAGTGTGCAGGGTTTCAGGAGAGAAAACCAGGCCTGTCATTATGGGATGTATGACTGATGGTGATGTTGTCTGTCCCCAGGTGTCCTGTCCCAGATGCAGCTGAAGGAGTCAGGACCTGGCCTGGTGCAGACCTCACAGACCCTGTCTCAAATCTGCACTTTCTCTGGATTCTCATTAAGTAGCTATGATGTACACTGGGTCCGCCAGCCTCCAGGAAATGATCTGGAGTGGATGGGAGTAATATGGGCTAGTGGAAACACCAAATATAACTCAGCTCTCCAATCCCAAATCAGCATCACTAGGGACACACCTAAGAGCCAAGTTTTCTTAAAACTGAACAATCTGCAAAATGAGGACACAGCCATGTATTACTGTGCCAGAAACACACAGTGAGGGAACTCTAGTGTGACCTTGCACAGAAATCTCTCTGCAGGGACATTCAGGACCAGGAGGGGGCAGCGAGTTACAACATAGACTCTCACTGCCAGGAATAGTAACTTCAGGACCTACAAGAGTATGTGATTTATTGTCAGAAGCTGTGGGCTCCTACACAGGGAAATCTCTAGTGACCGTTGCCAATGGCCATGCGCTATTTAACTTCCTAGTCATTCACACAATAGAATAAATGTTTTTTGTCACAGATTGTCTAAGCTTTCTATATGCTTCTTGTTATTAGACATATCGACATATAGACTTATTTTTTAATTATAATTTTTGGCCCATCATCTCCTCTTTTATATCTACATAAAAAGAAAGGTCTTGCCATGTTGGAATCAAATTCGACAATCAGTCACCATGGCCATACCACCCTCATGTGCCAAATCTCTTCTGATCGAAGTACCTAATCAGGGTCAAGGCTGGGAAAACCAGGGGCTGTAGGCCGCACCAAGAAAGGGGTTTGTATAGATACAAATGAGACCATGCCACCTAATGAAAATGTTATAGGTCATGTTAAAAACATATTGCTTACAAACTTTAAATAAATTTCAAAATTATTGGGAATTTTGACCCTCTTCAAAATTGTTCACAGGATACGTTGACCCTCTCAGTGAGATTCATAAGGTCCGTTGTGACCCTAGTTAATGTAGACAGTTTACATAAGCTGCTAGAAAAATGCTAACTCAAATGGAACATGAAATTGATATGCCCATGTAGCTTTGAAAACATAAATTAAAAAAATAAGGAGAGGTGAGTTGTGCCCACGACCTCCGCATGATGCATTAAACCATGAACTCTTCACTCTAAAATTTTTGACTGTGGTGCCCATGAAGGAGAGTTGCTCAAGTCAAATGGAAAGATTCATGCACTATACTATGGAAAGGGCTTGATCCAGTAATAATATAGGGTCAAGGGCATGTTTATGTTTTCTCACAGGAAAAAATGAGGTCCAGTGTCTGCCAGACAAATTTGGTGAGATGTGTGGAAAAGTGAACCTGAGACCACAGGAGTCTGTCTAAGACAATTTGAGTGAGATCGGCTGAACTTGTGTTTCAGAATACCTAATATCATCAACTCCACAGTCAGAAATAAAAGAAAAATTCAGTTTGAGAATTTCAGAAGGAAAGGAGTTTAGAAATGTCCAGTTTGGTTCAAGATGTCCAGTACCTCAACAAGCCTGCTCTGTTGACTTCTTAGACACATGAGTTATCATCCTGGAATCCAGACAAGGAATGAACATTTAACAATTAGCTACAACTCATGTTGGAACACAGAACTCTTTTTTGACAGTTTTTCCTCTTTGGGGATAAAGGAACATATCTGGAACAATTGAACACTATTGTGGACATGAAGTGTAGCAAAGGTCCCTCTTCAGTATTTAAGCAGGCAATGAACAAAAGGCTTACAGTTAATATTTACTACTCAAGGACTGGGATATCTCAAAATTACCTTTGGACATTACCAGCATCAGTACATTTGCACTTTAGAGAAGGAATAAATGGTTCAGAATTGTGTAGTTATTCTTTTTTTTTTTATTTTACATATTGATCCCAGTTCCATCTCCCTCCCTTACCCCATCACATTCTCCCTGACCAACCTCACTCCCATTCCCTTCGCCTGGATGATGCCATCCAGGAGGGGTCACCTAAACCTGCAAATTCATTTGAAGTAAGCACAAGGAGTTCTCTTCTGTCTCTAGGTTAAGGGAGTATCCCTCCATGGGGGGGTGTGCCTGCATGGTCCTCCTATGCACCAAGAATAAATCCTGGTTCCACTCTCAGGCCTTCCAGCTGAAATGTGTGTTCGGGGGGTCTGAGTCAGTCACATGCTGGATTCCCAGCTATCAGTCTGGGGGCCTATTAGCTCCTCCTTGTTCAGGTCAGCTCTCTCTATGTGTTTCCTCAACCTGGTCTTTCTCTCTCTCTCTCTCTCTCTCTCTCTCTCTCTCTCTCTCTCTCTCTCTCTCTCTCTCTCTCTCTCTGCATCTGGATTCTAGTTCGACTCAGTGTTTAGTTATGGGTGTTTGTTTCTGTTTCCAACAGATAGTAGATGAGGGCTCCATGATGGTGGATAAGTTAGTCGTTGATCTAATTATCAGGGAAGGACATTTACGTTACCCTTTCCACTATTGCTCAAATTGTTAGTTAGAGTCAGTCTTGTAGGTCTGTAGACATTTGTTCAGTTTCAGTTTTCTTCTTGAACCTATAATGGCTCTCTCTTTTATGATTTCTCTCTCTCTCTCTCTCTCACACACACACACACACACACACACACACACTCTCTCTCTCTCTCTCTCTCTCTCTCTCTCTCTCTCTCTCTCTCTCTCTGCTGTCTTCTATTCCTCCATTGACTCAATCTTTCTGCTCCCACATGCTTTCATCTGCTCCCTCTCCCTTTCTCCTACTTCCCTCTCTCTTCACTGCCCCCCTCACTCCCCATATGCTCTGGAGATCTTGTCCCTTGCCCCTTCTGTGACGTAACATATATAAAACTCTTATACTCAAACTTGTATCCTAGTTCCTCTAGCAGTGTGAATTATAGGCACTACTTCCTTAGCTCTAGGTCTAAAATCCATATATGAGCAAGTATATACCATGTTCCTCTTTTTGTGACAGGGTTACCTCATTCAGGATGGTTTCTTCATGTTCCCTTCATTTGCCTGTGAATTTCAAGATTCCATTGTTATTTTCAACAGAGTAGTATTTCATTGTGTATATGTGGCACATCTTCTTTATTCATTCTTCAATTGAGGGGCATCTAGGTTGCTTCCAAGTTCTTACTATTACAAATAATGCTGCTTTGAACATAGTGTAGCACATGTCTTTGTTACATGGATGTGGATCATTTGGGTATAGGCCCAAGAGGAGGATTTCTGGGTTCTATCGTAAACTAATTCCCATTTTCCTGATGAACTGCCATACTGATCTCCAAAATGGCTGTACAAGTTAGTACTCCCACCAGCAGTGGAGGAGTGTTCCCCTTTCTCCACATCCACTCCAGCATAAGTTGTCTTTGGTGTTTCTAATCTTAGGCATTCTGGCAGGAGTTAGATGGTATCTCAAACTTGTTTTGATTTTCATTTCCCTGAGAGCTAAGGATGTTAAGCACTTTCTTAGTGTCTTTCATCCTTTTTGATTTCCTCTATTGAAAATTTTCTCTTCACTTCTGTACCCCATTTTTAATATGGTTGTTTTGTGTTTCGTTGACCATGTTCTTATGTTCTTTGTATATTTTGGAGATAGGGCTTCTGTCAGATGTAGGAGTGGTGAAAATCGTTTCCCAGTCTGTGTGCTGCCTTTGATCTTATCAACTGTGGCTTTGCCTTAAAGAAGCTTCTAAGTTTGAGGAGATCACATTTATTAATTTGTAGTCTCAGTGTCTGTGCTACTGGAGTTACATTCACGAAGCAGTCTCCTATACCAATATGTCAAGGGTACCTCCTACTTTCTCTCTAAGAGATTCAGTGTGGCTTGATTTATGTTGAGGTCTTTGAACCATTTGGACTTGAGTTTTGTGCATGGCAATAGACTCTCTCTACAGTCTTCTATACAGCATCATCCAATTGTGCCAGCACCATTTGTTGATGATGATTTCTTCCCACCATTGTATTCTTTTAGGTGTTTTGTCAAAAATCAGCAATTTGTAGGTATGTTGGTTAATATCAAAATTTTCAATTCAAGTCCATTGGTCTGCTTGTCTATTTTTGTGCCAATACCATTCTTTCTCAGAAGTATAGTTCTGTAATAGAGTTTAAAGTTGGTGATGGTGATGCCTCCTGAAGTTCCTTTATTGTAGAGGGTTGTTTTGGCAATCAAGGCTATTCTTGTTTTCCATATAAAGTTGATTAGTATCATTTCAAGAACCGTGAAGAATTGTGCTGGGATTTTAATGGGGATTGCATTGAATCTGTAGATTGATTTTGGCAAGATTGCCAATTTTACTATGTTTATCCTATTTATCCAAACTATGGGCTATCTTTCCATTTTCTGCTACCTTCTTTTGTTTCTTTCTTTAAATCCACGAAATTCTTATTATATAGGTCTTTCACTGGTTTGGTAAGTGTTATCCCAAGAATTTTATGTTGTTTGTGGCTATTGTAAAAAGTGATGTTTCTCTGATCTCTTTGTCAGCCTGTTGGTCATCTGAATAAAGTAGGGCTACTGATTTTTTTGAGTTTATCTTGTGTCGCGCGCATCCTTTGCCGATAAGGAAGACGCGGCAACCGAAGATGTGTCCAGCAGAATCTTTATTGTAGCGCTCTTTACATGCTGATGGAGAAGGACCCCAAGCCCCGAATGCACACGGCTTAAATAGCCTGCAGGGCGACGTATTCGTCTGTGATTGGTGCTCCGCAAAATGTTTGAATGGTATAGCTTCTCTGATAGGGAGAGCTACCATATAGGAATTACCATACAGTGGCGCATGTGCAGTCAGCATAGCTAATGCTGTAAACAAGAACCAGGAAACAGGAAGCCAGCGCCATCTTGTAATGGCGAATGCGGCTCCCGACATCTCCCCCTTTCTTTAAAATTATATGCAAGGCCACAATTAATACTGTGAAGTTTCCGATCAGCCCGCTGAATCAACAGCTTGAGCGATCAAGGAGATTACACAATAAAAGAGACCCTTAGCATCTGAGACCCCGTGCAATGGGAACCTGAGCCCTGGGAGATGCAAAGGTCTGTCCAGAACAACACCCTGGTGCAATGGGAACCTGTGCCCGTCAGGAGTGCTTGGAGTTCTGACAGTGTCTCAGCGGCTTAGCATACTTAACCATACTTGGGGGATGCTCCCTGCTCAACAGCCAGCATAGCTTGCACAATGGCCACATTTTTAGCATGTTGTTGTCTTTTGAATCTGCAAAGCAACCAAAAACAGAGGAACAGTCCCAAAAGTAAGGTCGTTCCAAACATTCCTACACCAACCCATTCTTTAAAGTAGGAAAAGGCAGAGGACATCCAAGAAAACAATCCACTTGTGACAGAAATATCTAAACGAGTGGAATTAATCTGAACTATGGCAAGACGAAGTTTTCTCATCAATTCATCAAATTCTACACTCCAATTAGATAGCAACAGCGAGGATAATTCCTTAGACAAATTTGCTGCTTTTGTAAAATTTTCATATTGAATGGAAGTCACACAAAGTCCAGGTAACTTAACTTCACATCCCAATTGAGCCAATTGCCATAAAATTTCTAATTGCTCCTGAACCAAATCAATGCGCTGATTAACAATCATTAACCCTCCTTTTAATCGACTATTCACAGAGGCTTGAACATTTATTGCTTCACTAACTGAGGCAGACAGATTGTTAAGATGTTGAGCAGTGGCTACCTGTCCCTGTAATGCTAAGGACGACACGGTCAAAGAGGCCCCAACTGCCGCAGTCGCTATAATAGCCACTATAGCTGCAGTAATGCCAAAATCACGTTTTTGTCGAAATAAAGTTAAAGAATTATTAGTCTTTACTGGCATTGGCAAGAACCTGGGCATACGGGCCACAGTAGCAGAGGAAAACTCATTAGCATTCCAGCAAAGGGCAAAAAGGCATCCTGTATCATTACATACAGCAAAAACGAATGGGGGCCAGACACAAACTGGAGTGGGATCCACCCATTTCACATTAGAAATCGGTGACGCTGACACGTCACCTCCGATCTTGGTGCTCATCTGGGTTATCCCCGTTGATCCCCCCAGGATGGTAACCATAGGCGAGAGGTCTGTGCAACTACCCCTTGCACCACAAAGTAACCAAGCATCAAAAGGATCAATATCATATTTCCAGGGATCCATCTCTATAAAGTTCCCAAAGCCTTCTAAAGTTGAGAAGGTAAAATGTCCATTTAATGGGTGAGCTCTGCGACTCTGACAGCCAGTCCAAGGAAAAATTGAGGAAGAATCTGGGCACCCACCAATGCAGAAAGGTGCATATTGTGGTTGATGACGATGGCGGCCACGGCTCATCCCTGAATCGAGGTGTGGCCACCATCCAAAGAGGACAGTGGCATTAGCAGAAATCACCTTGGCAAGCCCTTTTCCAGTAGTAACTTCCTCCCCTAATTTGGCATAGGAAAAGTTTCCTAACTTAATACAAGGATCTTTAGATGACTGGTTCACAGTAAAACATAAGCTACCATTAATAATCCAAGTATCATTGTTTTGAATAGGAGCCACATCCTTGGATATTGGCAAATATGGTAGCCCCAAAGAGTCATTAGTCGTAAAAAATCGTGGAAATCTTGCGCATCATGCATCACGGCATCGGCCGAGGGAAGGTCGACAGGATTCCCCAGCGTATCTCTTGACTCGTCGTCTGCGGGCTCATCAGCATTCCTAGCATGGTCAGGATCCAGAGCGGGGCCATCATGCTTCACCATCCGAGTCAATCGTGTTGGTACCCAAATTGGATTTTCTTGACCCTGTGGGAAAACACAAACAGCTCCCCTGGATCTTATTAATATAGGATCCGGTCCTTTCCATTGATTATCAAGTACATCTTTCCATTTTACAAGCTCTTTTGGAGATGTATGAGTGACATGTCTGTCTGCAGCAGACTGTCCATTGGAATCTAATTTTAAAAAATTTAGAGTAAATATAGTGAGGGAAAGAGTTGCTTTCTGTCCCATGTTTATGGCGGGGCAGATTCCCCCTTTTTGTTTTTGTAAATACATTTTGATGGTGCTATGAGCACGTTCTATTATGCCCTGTCCTTGGGGATTGTAGGGCAGGCCTGTTACATGATGGACTTCCATTTTTGTGCACAATTGCTGAAATGTCTTAGAAGTATAAGCAGGACCATTATCAGTTTTTAATTGTCATGGCTTTCCCCATGCTGCCCATGCCTCCAAGCAGTGGGTGATAACATGAGCCACTTTTTCTCCAGATAATGGTGTGGCGTGGACGATCCCGGAGCAGGTATCCACAGAGACATGTACATATTTTAATTTACCAAAGGTAGAAACGTGGGTAACATCCATCTGCCAAATATGCAAAGGTTTTAATCCCCTAGGGTTAACACCAAAGGTAGGTGCAGATCTAAATTCCGCACAATTGGCACATTTTAATATAATGTCACGGGCATCTGCTCGTGTTATACCAAATTTTCTTCTGAGTGTATCTGCCGGAACATGATACAACTCATGAAAAGCAACAGCATTTTGCATGGGATTAAGAATAAAATAAAATGCCTTAGTAGCTTTATCAGCCAATTCATTAGCTTTTGTCATGGGTCCAGGCAACAGTGTATGTGCTCTCATATGCTGTATGAAAAAGGGATGCAATCTTGTTCTAATTGATTGCTGAATATCAGCGAAAACTTGTGCAACAGCGCTTTTTGAGGAAATTAATCCTACTGTTTCTAAAATCTGTACTGCTCCTACCACATAATGTGAATCGGAGACAATATTCAAAGGTTGAGGGAAAGCTCGCAAAACTTCAGCCACAATGGCACATTCAACCAATTGTGGGGATGAAAAATTAAAACATTTTTGAAACACCTGATTATTAACAACATAACTGCCAATGCCTGTTTTGGACCCATCAGTAAAAACATCAATAGCTCCTATTATCGGTTGACTTCTAGTAATTTTTGGAAAAATAATGGCATTAGTAAGAACAAATTGTAACAACGGATGCTTAGGATAATGATTATCAATATGCCCCGAAAAGGTGCAACGAAGAATCGCCCAAACATCCAAGGTGGCACATAACACATTGACTTGATAAACAGTATAAGGCACAATAATAGATTCTGGCTCACAGCCGAAATGAGTTAGAGCTAATTGTAGACCTTTTAAGGCCATTTCTCCTATTTGAGTGGGATAATGGCTCAAAACTTTACCAGGAGAGGTTTGAGGATGGACCCATAATAGCGGTCCCCTTTGCCATAACACAGCTGTAGGCTGTTGAGGTGAGGAGACAATGCATAGCTGGAATGGGCTAGATGGATCTAGCCGAGTTAGAGAAGCTTCACCCAATTTCTTTTCCACTTTATCCAACACTTGGGCAGCTTCAGCGGTAAGTTGTCTACTAGATGTGATGGCTGGGTCTCCTTCCAGAATGGCAAATAAAGGTTTAAGTTCTGCCGTAGTTAGATCTAAATATGATCTTACCCAATTAATATCACCTAAAAGCTTTTGAAAATCATTAAGTGTTTTAAGAACATCTCTTCTGATAACAATCTTTTGCGGCTTTACCTGCGTCGGATAAATGGTAGAGCCAAGAAAATTTCCAATATCCCCTTCTTGTACCTTCTCAGGAGCTATAAATAAACCCTTATTATTCAACTCTTTAGATAGAACGCCAAAAGCTTGCTGCAGAAGGGCTTGATCAGAATGGCATAACAAAATATTGTCCATATAATGACATATCTTAATGGCGGGAAATTGAGATCTAACTGGCTGAATAGCTTTTGCTACATAAAGTTGACACATAGTAGGACTATTCGCCATGCCCTGTGGTAAAACTTTCCATTGGTATCTCTCATCAGGTTGTTCATGATTAATGCTAGGCAAGGTAAAGGCAAATCTAACTTTATCTTGCTCATGTAAGGGTATAGAGAAAAAGCAATCTTTAATATCCACTATTAAAATTCTCCAGCGAACTGGTAAGGTGGATAACAAAGGCAAACCCCTCTGAATGGGACCCATGACCTGCATTTGTTTATTTATGGCTCGCAGATCATGTAATAATCTCCATTTACCAGATTTTTTCTTAATTACAAAAATAGGGGTATTCCAAGGAGATTGAGAGGTTTCTATATGTCCCTGATTTAATTGTTCCTGGACTAATTGATTGGCGGCTTCAAGTTTTTCAGAGGTAAGGGGCCACTGAGGAACCCATACCGGGTCCTCTGTTTTCCAAGGAATGGGGATTGCCTCCCCAGCGGCCCCTAGGAAAAACCCAGTCCTGTTCTGTCTTGCTTCCCATTAGAGGGCAGGGGACTTGTACGTCCCTGCAAGTGTTTTCCAAGGCCTCGACCAGGGACGCAGCCCATATTTTTCATTATCTGCTGGCTCTGAGGTGAATAGTCATTTGTGAGCACAAAATCTAGTTGTTGTAATACATCTCTTCCCCATAGATTTATAGGGAGGGTTAGCACATATGGGGTAATAGTTCCTCTTTTCCCTTCCTCATTTTGCCAATGTAATTCTTTTGCGCTCTTGGCTGGAGCCTCTTCAGCGTCCTCGAATATCCTTCCTGCTGCTTCCATCATTCTAGCCACAAAATCTGAAAATGGTTCAGTTGTTCCTTGAATAATCTTTGTAAGATTTCCTGTCACTTGTCCTTTATTAGGTAGACTTTTCCATGCTCTGACGGCAGCCTTATTTATTTGTTCATAAACCTCTAGTGGGTAGGCTGTCTGATTTACAGCCCATTGACCTTGACCTGTGAGCATATCAAAGCTCCATTGAGGTCGTTGACTGGCTATATTTATCTTTGCCTGGGCCGCACACAATTCCTGATAAATGGACTTCCAATCTAAATAATGACCCATAGATAAGCACGCTTTAACTGTATTGTTCCAATCATCTGGGGTCATTGCATTCAAGGTCAGCCTTTCAATAAGGGCTGTGGTAAAGGAAGCGCTAACTCCGTATGTTTGCACTGCTTCCACTAAGGCCTTCAATTGTTTCAGATAGGGCGGTGCCGTTGGCTCATAGCCTGGAGCATAAGGTGGGGCACGCCCATATCTCCCAGCCTCATAATTTTTAGCTTCCTCATCTAATTCTGCCTGCTCGGCAGGGTTCAGCTCTGGATCCCCTTCTGACCCAGATAGATCAGACTTATCCTCCTCTCCGGGGGACGTCTCCTCCTCGGAGGAAGAATCTATAGTATAATGTTTAAACTCAGTGAGGAGAGGGTATAATTTTGGATCCTCACACTCACAATCCTTACATGCTCCTCCTTTTGGAGCAGGCACAAGCTTTAAATCTTTAGCTCGTCGGTTAAGTTCCTTTTCCTTTTCGGCGAGCTGTTTTGCTTTCTTTCCTAGCTTTGCTAGTTTACTGTGCACATTTTCATTCTTATTTGACTTCTTTCTGGAGAACCTTTTCTCTTGTTCTCCCTTTCCCTTTTCAGCTTCTGATAGACTATCCTGATGGTCTGAAAGCACTCTCTGTCCCTCTTTGACCTGTTCCTTACATCTCTCGTCTTCAATACAAGACTTTAACAATTTATATAACGGCCATACACCAGTCCTTAAAGTTCCTTGTTCCTTCTCCCGCATAAGATCTCCTCCTAATTTATCCCATGTTCCTTTGGAGAGGGTCCCAGAGACCACAAACCAGGGAGCAACACGGTCAACTTCCTTAAGGAAGTTCTGCAAAACTCCATCTGGAATCTTTAGCTCCTTCTGCTTTAGCAGCGCCCGCGCTGCATCTGCAATAGGCTTGGTCGGCTGGTTCCCCATTATTCCTTTATCTACAGGGGAGGGTGTGACGGCTCAGATATTTACCTGAGACTTAAGGCCACTTATGCTAGGTCACAAAAGGGTGAGCGGCGAGTGTTCTCCCGTCTATGACAATTAAAACACAGACAGCACAATAAAACGAAAAACGAAACAAACAACAAGAAACGGGATCACCCAGACCACAGGGGTCATACCTTGCTGAAAAGTGCTGCAGCTTCTCGCTCCGCTGGCTTGAATCTTCCTTCGACGAGCAGTCGAGGGTCCTTCGAGTCGTCCCTCCGCCCAGGGTCGGCCGTTCCCGGGTTTCGGCACCACTTGTCGCGCGCATCCTTTGCCGATAAGGAAGACGCGGCAACCGAAGATGTGTCCAGCAGAATCTTTATTGTAGCGCTCTTTACATGCTGATGGAGAAGGACCCCAAGCCCCGAATGCACACGGCTTAAATAGCCTGCAGGGCGACGTATTCGTCTGTGATTGGTGCTCCGCAAAATGTTTGAATGGTATAGCTTCTCTGATAGGGAGAGCTACCATATAGGAATTACCATACAGTGGCGCATGTGCAGTCAGCATAGCTAATGCTGTAAACAAGAACCAGGAAACAGGAAGCCAGCGCCATCTTGTAATGGCGAATGCGGCTCCCGACAATCTTGTAACCTGCAAGATTGCTGAAGTTGTTGATCAGCTGTAGGAGTTCACTGGTAGAGTTTTTTGGGTGGCTTACATAGACTATCATATCATCTGCAAATAGAGAAAGTTTGACTTCTTTCTTTCCAATTTGGAATCCCTTTATCTCCATTTGTTTTCTGATAGCTTTAGCTAGAACTTCAATTATGATAATAAAGAAATATGAAGAGAGGGGGCTGCCTTGTCTTCCTCCTGATTTTAGAGGAATAGCATTAAGCATCTTTCCATTCAGTTTGATGTTGGCTGTTGGATTACTGTATATGGTTCTTATTATGTTTAGGTACATTCCTGTTATTCCTGATCTCTCCAAGATCTTTATCTTGAAAGGGGGTTGAATATTGTCAAATGCTTTTTCAGCATCTAGGGAGATAATCATGTGGTTTTTCTTTTTCAGTTTTTTTTATATGATGCATCACATTGATAGATTTTTCATATGTCAAATTATCCCTGCAACTCAGAGATGAAGCCTACTTGGTCATGTTGAATGATTCCTCTTGGATTCAGTTTGCCAGTATTTTATTGAATATTTTTGCATCGATGCTTATCGAGGATATTGGTCCATGGTTTTCTTTCATAGTTGTGTCTTTGTGTGTCTTGGGTACCAAGGTGATTGTGGCCTCATAAAAAGAGTTTGGTAATGAACGCTTTGTTTATATTGTGTGTAACAAATTGAGGATTACTCGTTTTAGCTCCCTCTTGAATTTCTGGTAGAATTCTACACTGGTCCTGGGCTTTTTTTTTTTTTTTTTTTTTTGGTTAGAAGTCTTTCAATGACTGCTTCTATTTTGCTGGGTTTTATAGATCTATTTAAGTTGATCATCTCTTCTTAATTTTATTTTGATAAGTGATAGTTGTCAGGATATTTGTCCATTTCCTTTGAATTTTCAAATTTTATAGAGTACAGGTTTTCAAATTATGACCTGAGGATTGTCTGGATTTCCTCTGTGTCCATTGTTATGTTCCCATTTTTGTTTCTGATTTTGTTAATTTTCATGTTCTCAATCTGCTGTTTTATTTGTTTAGATAAAGTTTTGTCTGTCTTGATAATTTTCTCGAAAAAAAAACTCTTGCATTGATTTTTTAAATTGTTATTCTGGTTTCTATTTTATTGTGTCAGACCTTAAATTGATTTTTTTCCTGGCATCTACCCCCCCCCCCCAGGGTGAGTTTGCTTCTTTTAATTCTAAGATTTTCAGTTGTGCTGTTAATTATCTAATGTGACTATCCTCTCTTTTCTTTGTATGGGATCTTAGTGCAATGAACTTCTCTTGTAACACTGTTTTCAAGATGGCCCATAAGTCCGGGTATGTTGTGTCCTCATTCTCATTGAATTTTAGGAAGTCGTTTAGGTCTTAAAACTGAATAATCTGCAAACTGAGGAGAGAGCCACCTACCACTGTGCTAGAAACACATTGGGGGTAATCCAGTGTGAGCCTGTACAAGAATCACACAACAGAAACATTCAGGACAGACTGAGGAATCCAGACATTGCCTGGTGGAGCCCTCACAGAGCCTGTCTCTCACCTGCACTGACTCTGGGTTCTCATTAACCAGTTATGATGTAAGCTGGTTCTGCCAGGTTCCGGGAAATGTGTTGAGTGGATAGGGTAAACAGACAATGTTGGAGGCCTGTATGATATTTCTGGTCACAAACCCTGAATCAGCAGCAGCAGGGACACCTCCACAAGTCAAGTGTTCTTGAAACTGAACAATCTGCAAATGGAGGTCACAGCCATGTATTACTTTACTAGAGACAGTGAGGGAAATCCAGTGTGTCCCTGCACAGATATATCATTGCAGGGACACTGAGGATCTGCAGGAGTACCTGACTTCCAGTAGGGACTCCCATGACCAGTACCAGGTTGCTTCTGAACCAGGAAATTCTGGACTAAACAGCGTATGATTGTGTTTTATGTCAGCACCTGTGGTTTCCTCTTCCTGCTATGGTTGCATCTAAAGTCTCCTCTGGCATCATATTCTAGTCAAGTGTTATGTTCACACACATAAAAAAAAATGTTTTTCTCCAAAAATTCATAAGTAATCCAGTTTCTTCTTCTTTTTCCATCAAATAGCAAATGATTTTCTACATTTCACATCTATACACATATACTTATACATTGCCATATACATATACATATATATATATATTACAAATTAATGAATTTTTTAAAACTCTCTATTCAATGTCTTGGAATGGTGGTTCACACCGTTAATCTTGTCCCTAGGAGAATACAGAATATGGATACAATCTGTTTCCAGTGCAATCAAAGAAAAAATACTTGAGTAAGTGGACTTATGCCAAGTTCTTTAAATCAGTATGAGCTTTGAGCATTTTTCATAACTCCTCGAATTTTTATTATCACAATGAAAATATTAGATAATTCCAAGATGAGACATACTGCGAATAACCTCTGAAAAATCATTCATTTAACACTCAGAGCATCAAGCAACAGGGAACACAGCACACATACTGTAGGAGTTCTTCAGAGCTTGCACAGGATGGCTGGCTCACTAATGTTATCCAGTCTCTACCTCTTCTACATAAAGTACAAAGGTTATGCACACAGAAATAAGGAGCACAGTTGTGAGTTTTCCACCACCAAGCAGCAGACAGACACTCTCCGAGTGCTGACTGAACAGGGTGGTTTCAGATCAGCACTTGCCTTGCCTGAAGTTTACTTTACCAAGGCATAGAGGAAACACCTGTTCTCCATGGAGAACTGCACCTCACTGCCCAGGGTTTCCTATGCTGGAATTTGCCCTCTTTACCACCCGCTTTTATAAATTCACATTCACTTGCTTAATTTCTCTTTAAATAATGTAACTCAAGCCAATTTATATATTGCTTTGTATTATAAAGTTTAATGAACAGCTGTACTTCCCATCATTTAGCAACGCAAAAACTCATTTAGAAACCTGTTTTGTTTTGTTTTTTTCTGTATTAAAAAATAAAGTGACTGGCATAAAAGTCAACTGTGATCAGTAGACTGTTGTAAACCAAGTGATAGTAAATCTAGTCCCTTGGGCATGGTGCTTCTAAGTGAGAAGGTGAATAGGCTGAGCCTAATGAGTTCAGCATCAGTATCTTGGGTCTCCTCTCAGGTAACACATTATAGCACATGTCACAATAATAGTGAGCTGCTTCCTCACAAGTTATAGTCTAGATTAGTTATTAGAATAAAAATGATTCCACACACATAGGTACAGAAGTTATATCAGTCAGAATTTTACAAAGTAATTAATTGTGGTACTGTAGGCACATGATAATCTCTGTTTACTAACACACATTTTAGAGTTTCCAGGTGAGTAAATACCCATAAACCACTACACTGTTAGAAAACCAAACATTTATTTCCTCCCTGATGTTTCTTTCAATATCCACACAGATGATTGTGCTAGCAAATTTGAGTAATATGTACTAACAATTTTCATGTTTTTAGATGAGTTGTCCTGGGTTTTTCCCTCTAGAAAATGTTGATGGTATTTTGTAGTGGTGGCATAAACTTCTGTTTGTTCTGTTTTCACTGTTCAAGGATTGTTTCTCACCAGGATTTCTGGTCAAAATACCTGTTTCATAAATGATGAAAAAAAATCTATGTTTACTCAGGATCTTTGTTTCCCACTGTCTAAAAATTAAGCATATTTTCAAGAATTGTTAATTAATTGTGTTTTCATGAATACATGAAACATTAAGAATATAGTTGCTGACACCATCCCTCACCAGGGAACCTACAACTTTTCACAGTCTTGGGATGCCTGGTCAATACTGCTGTTCCTCCACAGCACCCATGGTCATATGGAATCCACAAGTCTCTATTCACTGTTCAATTATAAGCTTTATTTCCACTCGTGATCCCTCATTTTTAAGGACATCCAAGTGTGTAAATAACTGTCCTTGTAACTGGGAATTCTCGTACATTAGTATACATCATGACACACATCCTAGTATTATTTTTGTTGATCAATATTATATTACTTAAGGAGAAACATCTTTTATAACATGCACAACTATATGTAAGCAAAAAGTATAACAAACAACAAAAAGGGTTGTGAGAAGTGTCACACAGCTATTCCTATTGCTAAATGTAACTAAGTGTGTTACAGACAGATAACAACCAATCATTCACAGGCAAATACCCTTGGCTTTACAAAGTGGGTGTCCAACATAATGTCTTTTGATTCACCTTTGTCAAGTAAGACTTTCAAACAATGTCTATTATGTTGAATTTTTTAAATACTAGTTCTCCTTGAAATACAGTCCTGTGGTCCCCTGCAGAAAACTAGTCAGTAATGCTTTGAATGAGTGGACAGAGGTAAAGAATTATTCATTGTAATGAATGACAGGGGAGTTGAGAGTAATCAAAGAGAAAAGTCATGATGCAAAACAAGCAAGTTATCTGAAAATAGGAAAGTGTCACAACATTAAGTAAGAGTGATATGGGGAATCTCACTTCCAAGCTTCCTATGGATTGAGGGAAACATTGTCTCAGAGGTAAGAATTAAGAAACACCCCAAGTATTCTCATCAGAGAGAATGAGTTCTGCTAATATCACTTGGAAGCTAAGAGCCTGTCCAATGTCCTTGCCAGAGAGAAGCCATGTGTAGCACAGACAATGAAACACTGAGCTCCAATATAGAAATAAACCTGAGTGAAACTATTTAAGATATATATATATATATATATATATATATATATATATATATATATGAACCAAGGAGACACAGCAGTGTGCACAACAGCATTTTCTGCACATATGTGCACAAAACGGAATTACCGGAGTGTAGTAAATCCTTTACAAGGAAAATGTGATTGCATAACTGATTTTGTAGCCTCCTAAAAGTGACATCAGGACCTGCTCCTGACACTTAGATGGCTTTTGGGAAATTGTTCCCTGCTGGTTTACCGTGCATAGCACTTATGCAGGGGGGAACTTAATCCTAACTCAACATGATGTTGCATGCTTTGTGAAAATCATGGGAGGCATGTTCCTTTCTGAAAGGAAATGGAGGAGGAGTGCATGGGGATGACAATAGATGGGAGTCAGTGTGGAGGGAATGGAAGGAGAGGATGGAGGGAGACTGTAGTCAGTATATAAAATAAACTTTTAAAATGTTAATAAAGTAATTCAAACTAACTACAATTCTGTGTGAATTTCCTTACCCTTCATTATTTTCTTTGATGTCTTATCTCTGCTGTGGAAATGACTGCTACCAACTTTTGAACTCCACAGCTTCTTTTAACAGGAAGATACGTAAAGAAGTTTTCTCTGTGCCCATAAAAACCATCACTGCCCCTGACCCTATAACTATGGTAGAGGAGCATAGTCCTGTATTCCAAGACCTTCCCATTCTAGGATCAACACTGAACAGAAACCTGTTCAGTGAACTTGGATATTATTAGGCATTTTCTAGTCAAGATGGATATGTTGTAGTGAAACAAGAAAAAATAATAAAGGCTTCTGTGTCACTTTTCTGATCAGCAGGTGTCCAGTGCAAGGTGCAGCTGCTGGAGTCTTGAATAGGCTTAGTGCAGACTGGAAAGTCCCGGGAACTCTCCTGTGTATGTTCTGGATTCACCTCCATTAGCTCTTACATGAACTGGGTCTACCAGGCTCCAGGGAAGGGACTGGAGTGGGTTGTACACATTAGAACTAGCAGTAGTTACATCATCTATGCTGACTCTGTAAATGACAAATTCACCATCTCCAGAGCCAATGCACAGTATACTCTGTACCTTCAAATGAACAATCTCAAGTGTGAGGACACAGCCATCCATGCATTAATTAAACAGACCACAATAAACAAAAGCTACTGTGAGCTCAGACACAAACCTCCCTGCGTGGTTCTGAGTACCAGGAAGGGGCCCATAAACCAAACACTGATCTGTGCCAATCAAAAGCCTGTTTGGAGAAGCAAACATCGCTGGAAACCTTTGTCTAGGCTGGCTTTCCGTATCACTCACAGGGATTTTATCAACTGGTAGAGTGTGTACTAATCCTTGAAATACCAACAGTTTATTTGATTCCTGTTTCCTGTTGTGTTTCATATTTATTTATTATATATTAAATATAATATAATAAAGTTATTGGACCCTTTCCCCCTGTGTCTCTCAGTCCCCCTGTCTCTGCCTCTCTCTCACTATATATACATATATATATATATATATATATATATATATATATATATATATATATCCCACTTGTTCTTTCTCACTTCTCTCCATGTATGTGTGCTTGCCTTCAAGTTGACTTATTATACATTTCTCTAACAATGAGCATTATATTTTTTTGACAAATTTTATCACTGGGCCTGGTCATCACCAACTGGATCATCTGAATGTCCTGATAGCCTTACTGATAGTGCAATCTCCATGATCCCTAGATGGTCTACACTGTTGGCTGCCATACCCATTTACTTTTGTAGTTATAGGGATCTGAGCTCTGAGTTCACTACACAGAGAAGGGTTCTTGTGTGGCAAGAATGTGATTTTCAAGGCCTACTATGATAACTTTTAAATTAAGATGCCCTGGACCTGAACTAAATGCAGACCATCACACAAGGCAGAAGTGATTCTTGTGTGGACAACAGAATCCTGAAGGAACTAAAGATCATGAGATTGTAAGCCCTAGACTCAGGGAAGCTCAGAAACAATGTGAGGCCAAGAACCCTGAGACAAATCTTTGTCTCTGTGATCACTACACAACCCACACAGGAACATATACACATACTTTAAAACAGTTTATTTTTTTAAGTTCTCATATAATGATGTGATTTAGCCCAATGGTCAAGTTTTATAGAATGTTTAAGATTTTAATTAAATGGTAGTATTTCAAAACTACAATTCTCATTTTGATTAATAAATACTGTGTTTGAAAAACCAGAATTCCCAGTTAAATGTTAGGATGCAGTTTCTCTCATCTGAGCGATAAGTTTCACTTTTCTTCTCAAAGAAAACTCATTTCTATCACTTTTCTGTGGTTTGAGTCATCGGAACAACAGATAGGTCAGGGAAGACTGGTTTTAGAGTTGATGTCCTCACTGGCAGACATTATCCTGCTCTCCATCCTCTGATTGACCTCCATCGTCTCGGCTAATTCATGTGGACAGACAAGGCTGAATGTAGCCAACATCTCTAATTAACACAGAAAAGTACATTAAAGCCAACAGAAGATGCATGTAAGCCAGTATATGAGTTCTACTTACCCAAAGAATGAATGAAATCAAGTGTTGAAGAGATGGAGATACAGGGGTGCCATGCTGTGTAAAAAAGAGTGTGCTTCTTCTAAGACATTAGCAAACACCATATTTGTCTCTAAGAAATACACATACAAGAGATATGACTGATCTGTCTCACATCTGGATGAGGAGACAACAGAAACAAGTAGGGTGCAGACAAGCAGGTGCCACACCAATTAATAAAAGGCCCAAGACTGATATTGGGTTGCAGACTTCAAGCTGAGGTTCAGTAAAGCAAATTATCTGGACACAAGCTTCTTGTCCCTACCTTAGATGGAAAGGGTTAACCCTTCCTTCATGAGCTCCCACCCAGACTCAGACTTTAACCTCTCTTCAGTGTTCCTGGAGAACCAAATGAGTCTAACTGGGATCTTGTTTCTGTCTTATGTATTCAATAAATTTTGGATTAAAGTTGTGAGCTATAATTCTTTTTTAGACCTTTTCACTCTTATGTAGATCTGGATGGCATTGGACTCACAACGATTCATCTACATTTTAATGCTGAGTCCTTGAATCAAAAGTGTGCCATCACCTCCTAACATCTGGCTGCTGGAATTAAGGTTGTGTGCCAGGCTCCTATGGCTCTTTGCTGACTTTGGTTTTTCTTATTCTGAGGTCAGACTTAATGAATCATAAATAATACACCACTGAAGTAGAGAAAAATGGAAGAGAGAAAATATGAGACATGTGTGTAGGAGGACCCAGAGGGATCATAGGTGTGAGAGGATGGAGAGATAGTGTGGTGGGATGAATCAATGTAAGCAAATGCTTTTTTATATGAGCATGGGAATTTTTTTAAATAGAATGAATGATATGTATGGAAAAAGAATGTTTTCAAATGCCATAGTAAGTCAATACCCACATACCTGTTTAGTGTTCTATGTGTGTCTTGTGTAGGATTTTCTCAGTTGTTGTATGTCTATCTGTGTATACAGAGTTGGGAGTCTCTTAGCTTTAGAGGGGCATATTTTCTCATAATTTATAAATAGTTTGCATTACAGAGGTTACCACACAAAGCACCTATGGACTACAGAGATCAATTGTGGGGTCTGTTGCACAGGGGGCCTAGGATTGAGGCTTTGACCTCAGTTCTGAGCCTCCCTTCCCCTGAGCAAGCCTCTGCAGACATTCCAGCTCTTCTTCATAGGATCCCAATGATTCTCAGAATAACAGTGACTAAAGATACAGGTCAGCTGATCCTGCTTTCAGTATTTCAGTGGGTGGCAGAGATTGTGTTACTCAAATGCAGAGGCTGCTATTATTTTTCTCATTCACCTGTGTGGTGTTGAACATGAATAGTGAGATTATGGCATATGCTGTGTCTTAACTTCACACTAGACTTCATAATGTCAGGCAGTCCAGACTCATCGGGTTGTCAGCAGCTGAGGGTGTTTTTCACTGTTCTTCTTCTTGAGCCCTTTCTTCTCTTTTCTTTGATTGCTTTGATTGATCCACCCTACCCCATCATTCTTGAGATCCATGTTCCATTCAATGGTTCTTTCCTGAATCAGTCATAAGTGTTAGACATAAAGGGAAGATGTATAGCAATGCCTGGTGTTTATTTTAGTATTTAATTGATGCTGTCATCATAATTTCTTTTCTGTACATAAATATGTGATGTTTTGAAAGGTTGAGCTAGTCACTTCCCTCTGTGATAGGGTGCTTTCTAAACATGGGTAATGTCTTAAGCTCAAGAACTAAACCCACTTCTAAAATAGGAATTAATCGCATAGAAAAATATCATTTCTCAATTTCATAGAATTAAATGAGCCAGTCTCATTTCTGAATGGGCCTGACACCAGAGAAGGAAGAGTATTTGGTGATTAGAACAAGTCTACAGAGAGTCAGCTCTTGTGTTCCATAATAATCAGTTCATCCAAGATCTCACCATCCATGACACAATTCTAGATAACCACAGACAATGAACCCAATGCAGACAAATGACAATGTTTGAAAAATGAAAAATTGTAGTTTTTTAGACTGTGTGTGCACAGTGTATTTTGCCCATAAGTTTGGAGGCTATATTTAGATCCTTAGAGTCTTCCTCGATTTCCTCTACCTTGTATTTTGAGACAGGTTCTCACTCTGAACCTGCAGTTCACATGTTCAGCCAGAATGTTTGGATGACAAGTCTCAGAGAGGCTCCATAACCATCTTGCCGTGCAGGGACTATAGGATAAACCATCAAATCTGTCTTCTGAGCTAAGTGCTGAGGATCACACTGATACACTCATGCTGGGGAGAAAGCCACCTTACCTCTGAGCCATCTCCTTATCTGTGGGTACTGTCACCACACACAGAACATATTGATAAAAGAAATATATTCTGAAAAAGCCAATTAGTGTATTAAAAATGATTTTAAGAGACAAAAATGTAACATCACTTCTTCATTTTTAAACACTTGAATATCATTTTGAAAGTGAATGTCATGAGTTCATCCAAATATATGTCTTCAGAAATGATTCTTTAAATTCTGCCTGTTAAGAAATTCTGCAATTGGGTAGACAGGCAGGATTTGGGAAAAGAAGAGTGAAGAGAAGTAATTATCAGACTACTTTGTTGAAAGTTTTACATTAATTTTATTTAATTATTGAAAACACTACATGTGATGGTTGCGCATGGAGGCACGTGCCTTTAATCTTTTCACTAGGGAGCACAGACAAGGCAATGTCTCATAGCTCAATACCATATTCTTCTAAATAGAAAGTCCAGGCCATCTAGATGATTCTTAAAAGAAGAGAGTTAGTTCCTCTGCATTTGTTCATGAGAGTGTTTGTGTGTTTGTGTTGGGGGTTGTAATGCTGTGTGGGTAGTTTAGGCTAAGAGATTTTCTGTGAAAGTTCAACTGTAATTCTCTGTATCTGTGATTATGAGTGTGTGTGTTCCTCTGTTCATGTGTGTGTGTTCCTGTGTGAGTGCATGTGTACGTGTGTGTGTGTTTATGTGTTCATACACACATCCTTCTACATCATTATTCACTCTTACTCACTCCCTCATTCACTCCCTTACAGCACTCTACATTTTCTTCTCCCACACTTCCTTCATCTCTCTGTCAGAACAAGCACACTTCACCAACATGTAACACCTCTGACAGAGATCCTTCATCCAGCCATTTCTCTCCACACAACTGCCCCCTCTGCTGCCCTCTGCTTCTGTTATGCTCATAGCCAAATTTTCTGTGTGCAACACAAAGTAAAATGTAATATAAGTCATGGGGTTCTGCTCATCCAAGAAATATTACAGAGTCCTTGCAGAAAGGTCCATTGATGCAGGGAGTTTTGTCTAAAGTTCTTTTTTAAAACTCTGGCCTTGAAATGAAAAGAAAAAACATCTTGGAAAATGACTTCATATATTAGTATTTGTCTCTATGGCAATAGCCTGGTTTGATCTGCTCTAAAATTTAAAATAGCTATCCTTGTAAAGCTCTGCCTCTATTATTGAAAAATGCCATATCAGTCTGAGCAATGTAAAATATTCTAATAATAATTCTATTTTTAAAAATGATAGACCATAGGCATCATTTCCTGATACTCTACACCTGTATTTTTGCCCAGTAGATGAAATATTTTCATGAGATTAAGACAGAAACAGTGATTAAAAAACAAAGATTTATAGAGTAGAAATACAGTGGAACACATGACAGTCAAGAGTAAAGGGTCTTTTACAGTCAGTAACTCTACACATGAGCCATATTTGGCTTTCCAATCAGGAGAAAAGGTCTGGTGGTTCAGCTTGTTCAATACCAGTTGTCACTGCTGTGTGTTCCCATGGCCCTTGGCAAACAGAACTTTTCAGTTGTTTCTTAAGTATAATTTATGATCACTAAGAGCCACAAACTATCTTGAATTCTCTTCTGGAATTTTCAGCGATAGACAAATGCATTGATGATGTGAAACCCTGTTCTACCATCAATGCATAAATATGGATTCAATGTAAAGGTGACTATTTTTGTTAGTCAGGTCTACACAATTTAATTCATAATGATTTTTGTTCATCAGAGATTAGAAACCCAGACAGAAATGGAAAATTCTTTCTGAGTATACATTTTTATTTACACTAAGAAGCACAATGCAAATGTCAGACACCTGGAGTAAACATTGTAACCTTGACCTGTGCCTCCTTTTATCCTCTCAGGATCCTCCCCTAATGCAAAGCAGCCTCAGGCTCAGGCTGAAAGCCCAGGCCAAGCTGAGCAGCCCCATCTTCTTCTCACAGAGGCCTCAAGCAAAGCATGGCTGTCCTGGTGCTGCTCCTCTGCCTGCTGACCTTTCCAAGCTGTAAGTTGCAGGATTTGAGGAGAGGAGGCAGGTATCACATTATGGGATGTATGTCTGATGGTGAAATTTGTCCCCAGGTGTCCTGTCGCAGGGTGCAGCTGGAAGCAGTCAGGATCTGGCCTGGTGCAGCACTCACAGACCCTGTCTCTCACCTGCACTGTCTCTGGGTTCTCATTAACCAGCTATGGTGTACACTGGGTCCGGACAGCCTCCAGGAAAGGGTCTGGAATGGATGGGAATAATATGGAGTGGTGGAAGCACTGATTATAACTCAGGTCTCAAATCCCCGGATCAGCATCACTAGGGACACCTCCAAGAGCCAAGTTTTCTTAAAACTGAACAATCTGCAAACTGAGGACACAGCCATGTATTACTGTGCCAGAAACACACAGTTAGGGAACTCTAGTGTGAGACTGCACAAAAACCTCTCTGCAGGGACATTCAGAACCAGCAGATGGCAACAATGACCATCAGAGACTCTTCTGTAACAATAGGGGTTACTGCAGCACCTTGGAAGTAGAGGACTATGCTGCAAGAGCAAGATATGTATCATCGGCACCTGTGGGCTCTTTTCTGCCCAGTGAAAACCTCTAGAAGCCCCTTCCCAAGGTCATGTTCTTTTTAACTTCCTACTCATTCACACACTACAACAATTTTTTTTAATAAATTGTCTAAGCTATCTATATGGATCTTAATATCAAACATATGAACTTATGGTTTAGATGTTCCATATAGATATGGATATGGATATGGCTATAGTCATAGACATGAACATGGACATAGGCATAGACTTAGACATAGACATAGACATAGTTATAGATATAGATATAGATATTTACACTCACGTTTCTGTACATAAGCATATATCTCTATAGCAGACTGCAATTTTGAGAGATCTTTAATTGATATTCTTTATTAGTACCTTGTGTTTTTGCTCCTGGTCTCACTTCATTCAGGTGTCTCATGTCTTCTTCACAGACTACCAAGGTTCCTCCATCTGTCCCACTAAGTCAGACATCGATAAAATGGATGGATGACACTGCACATTTAACTATCTGCATGTGTCCCATAGGGTATCTCCCAAAGCCCTTTCTGCCACTTTCTGAATATTCTGTGTCTATTCTCATGGGTCTCCTCTGCTTAGAGTCTTTTAGGTTGTGTTTTCACAAGCCAGTGACCATTCAGTTCCCCATATGGCCAGGAAATCTAAGTGGTATATTCACAACTCTTACTGTAACTCCTAAACATACCTATGAGCTCATCTGTTTCCCTGCACCTCATCTACTGTTTCATCTCATTAAAAATGCCCTGCTCCCTGATATTCACCTGACAGACACCTCCCAGAGGCGTAAAGGACCATGGAGTGATCTTACTAACTGTTTCTGTCTGCTGTCCCCTCCAAAGTCAGCTATATCATATTTGTTGTTCTGTGTCTCTACTAATTTCCACACATGTGTATGTGAGTGTGCTGGTACCATGCTGATTCATTATTGTGGTACTCTGTTACTAGCATGTTTTTCCCAACCGCCAACGCAGCCAGTCTGGTCCTGTCACCCTGCTACCACGCCACCCCAAATAATACTCAGTCACTCTGTATTTGATACAATCCTGTTGGCCAGATACTATTGCTATTTATGGCCTAGCTCTTTCTTAATAATTAAACCATTTCTACTTATCTAAGTATTTCCACATGGCTCATTGTACCAGCCAGAATAGCGCTGGAGTCTTGCTTTCTCCACACCTTACATGCTGACCATCCTAACTACTTCCTCTTTCCTCCTTGTCTCTTAGCCCCACCTATCTTGCTTTCCCATTGGACCAACAGTGCTTTATTAATTAACCAGTATGAGAAATATATTTACAGAATAACATCTCCTATCAGTACTCTAGTGTAGCACTTGAAATACAGTATGGAAAAACCTACATCACCATTCCTGCTACTGAGGGTCACCTTGTCTTCCCATTTGTATTACATTTAGTAGAGTCTTCCTTAAGTATGTTTGGTAAGTATTGTTCTACTTTTAACATTTCAGCATTCATTAGGTGCTGCCATTTTTCTTCATTTTAAGCTACTGTAAATTCTAGAGGGACATTTATCTATAATCACTCCTCTACATATTTATGGTTTAAAACCACCCATAACTTCCCCAACATACGTCTCAAGGAACTTCATGACAATTTGAGGACAGTTAACAATGCCCATATTTACATGGAGACAAGCACTTCATCATAAGGAATCTACCAATGACCACTGCTCAGAGATTTTGTGAACAGGTAGAAAAGGGATTCACTGATCCAACGTTTGTGGGAACTGTTAAAACAGATGCTGCTGGATTAATTCAATTTATATAATTGAATATGCCTTGACTTCTAAAATGTGTGTTCAAGGACAAGTTCCTGGGGTAAGGTTTTCTAATTTTGTTTCCACAGAAAATAAAAAGCTGTGGATTCCTTCCAGACTAATGTGGTTTGATCAAGTCAGACTCCCTGAAACAGGGTCCCAGGTGATCCAACATTCAAAACAGTTGGGACAATCCAGCCTTGCAGACTACAGCCAGGATTTCTTCACCTTCTTAATATCCCCATGACACAGGCCCCTACCAGCAGGAAGCAATTTGGAAAGAATGATGCCTAATTTCCCAAATATTGTTTACAAATATTTGTTTTGGTTTAAGTGGAGTTGGTTATAAATGGTTACTGCACAACCAATGTCTTAAAAGGTGAAAAGGGGCATTATGGTATAGATATGAATACTATGTTTTAAAATGGATTTTCATTTATTGATACAAATTAAAGGTCAAATTTGTGGTATGAATATTTCTCCTCTTGTTTAGGTATTGTATTGTATAGCATATTAAAAATGTATAAATTAGTACAGATTATAGATAGTTACCTATGATAGTCAAAACTTAGAGTTAAGATAATTAGGTATTATAGATATACAATCTTAGGATAAAGGCCAAGATTTCATAATTAATTATAGATTTCCACATCATCATATGTATCTAGCAATCCAATAAAAATTTCATTTACTTATGGAATGCAACATGGATGCACATATTTCCACATCAAAACTGAGAAAACATAAAAACTATTCAAACATTCCAACATGGAGCCAGATAAAGGTCCTAGCCCAACAAATTATCAGGCATGCCTTGGTGAGAGATGCACTAGCTGCTGCATCCTGGAGGCTTGATCCAGCCAGTGCCATGCACAGAGCCTCACAGCATGTTTAAGACATGGCTTGCATTGTCAGAGAAGGTTGCAGACATGAGTAAAACAACATGGTTCAAGGAAACATTTAAACAGATTCAGTAAATAGGTGTATTTACACTCATAGAAAACTAAATAGTTTAAAAACAATAACCAAGGTCTTTTAAAGAGGAAAAATTAATATAAAAAGAATGAGCCACACAAAGATGGAAATTACACAAGGGGCGTAGATTTTTTATTGTGCTTTGCTGACTTTGAATTTTTTAATGCTCATGGAAAAAAAAATCAATAGCTGTGAGAGATATTAGATTAGAGAAACTGACAAGGTAAGCCAACCTTCACACTTTTAAATATGTATTAATTAAGAGTGGAAGTCAGAAAAATATGTTGCATTAAGGGAGAAGTTTTGCCTTTGTTTCTACCGGAAACAAAATGATCAGGTTCTCTTAAAAATTAATGAAGATCAGACTTGATTGGGGGAACATTCTGAAAATATTAACTACAGATATGAATAATTACAACAAAAAAAACCACACAAGACAATTGACATATATACTGTTCCCTATACATGGGAAAAGTTTTGATGACTAGGTGAGACCTAATAAATCTTGACCAAGTCTTCATGACTTCTTATTACATGTCATCCATTCATATGGCATGGATAAAGACTTTGTTATATAGTCCAAGTGGATTTATAAAGCCAATAGATGTCTTTTATCTGTTGGCTTTATAGAACAAATAATCATCTTTATTTGACTTATGCACTCTACACATTCCATACTTGTGTTCACGCAGATGAACCAATAAAAGTGTTTTTTTTTTCAGAAAGAACAACCAGACCCAAATGAAGATGAAGATTCTAGATGACCCAGCCTCTCATGGTGTCCCTGTTGAAATTTTCTAAAAATTTTTCCTAAAACAACAATTTCAGATTTGCTATTTGGGATGTTCCAGCCGCACAGACCCTCCAACCAAAATTTCAGATGAGCTCTATACTGTCCCATCACAAGAGATGAAACAAAAATAAAACAGTTAGTTCCCACAGGACATGACTATTTTCCTAGTTTTATCTGTGTCCTACAGGGTTGACTACACCCATACACAACAGGAAGATGTCTAGAAAACACAACATCCACAATTTCAAGTGGGTTGGTGGTTTTTGGCCTATCCTTGATTTAGTATTGTTTGACATCACTTAGGTTTTGTTACAAGGTGTTCTAGGTCATTGTCAGAAAAAAAGTTTAACAAAGGTAAATAACTCAGTGGTCTCATTCTATAGAGAAAAATGACGGGATATAGAATAGAAATGATTGAATTAAAGTGTGGAATGTGGGCTCTACTTTTGAAGTAAAAAACAACTACTAGTCTCAAAAATTTACATTGGTGTGGATGTTTGTATATTGATACGAAGTTATGGTTGTTTTTCATATGATGTATATGTTTAAGGTATTGTATCTCTGAACCACTTTAATAATGTAATGTAAAGTTCTAGTCATCATAAAATTAAGTAAAAACCTTGGGTATGCTAATTGTATAAATTTTGGAAATTTAAAACTAGTCTAACACAAGATAAAGACAGGTATTTTTGCCAGGGGGAAAGGTGAAGAAATGGTGGAAAGAAGTTTAAGAAACCTCAAGAAAAAAGTCAGTACACAAAAAAAAACAAGTTTACTACAAACAGGCATTTGTCTCCACAGCAAACACTGAGTGGCAGACAGAGAGTTTCAGGGAACGTCACATTTGCAACTTCCTAAGTCTTGAGCAACAGTGAATAAACTTCAAGAAGTCTCAAGATTTCTCATCCCAGAGAAGGAAATGTGGCAGCCCTTGTTCTCATCACACTGAAAGGAATATGAACACACATGTTCTCTTCACATGGAATATATTATGACAACCCCTGTTCTCATCTCAGAGAAGGAATTACAACAACCACTGTAGGCAGATCTGACCCTGTCTAAGAACTTAATTATGGAGGGGCCAGGTCCACCACAGAGAGTAGGAGAGACAGAGATCTTGTGTAGAAACAAAAGTGTGTAGAGCCATTGTGATTCACATTTATAGTGAGAACACAAGGCTGTGTATAAACACAGCAAATTCTGTTCACAGGCACAAAGAAAACCAATTGAAATATGGTGAATGCTTAAGTAGGAAAAAGGTGATCTGAAGCTGCCACACTGTTTCATTTTTTTTTGTAACTGATGCTATTGTCTTTGATGGCTTATATCTTCTCTGATCATTGCCCAAATCAGAGCCTGCTCCAGCAGGGAAGACATGCAAATAAGGCTTCTCTGTGCCCATGAAAACCAGCCCTGCTCTGACCCTGCAGCTCTGGCAGAGGAGGCCAGTCCTGAATTACCAGGTCCTCCCATTCTGTGAATAGCAAAGGACACAGACCATTCACCATGGACTTGGAGCTCATTTGGCTTTTCCTCATCGTAATTTTAAAAGGTAATTTGTCGAAATGAGATTCTGGGTTTCTGTGTAGAATTGAGATAAAGGAAAATTTGGCTTCTGTGACAGATTCTGAATAGCATTCTCTGTGTGTGCAGATGTCCTATGTGAGGTGCAGTTGGTGGAGTCTGGAGGAGGCTTAATGCAGCCTGGAAAGTCCCTGAAACTCTCCTGCTGCAGCCTCTGGATTCACGTTCAGTAGTTACTACATGAGCTGGGTCTGCCAGGCTCCAGGGGAAGGGGCTGGAGTGGATCGCATACATTAACGGTGGTAGTAGTGACATCAAGTATGCCAACAGTGTGAATGGCCGGTTCACCATCTCCAGAGAAAATGCCAAGAACACCCTGTATCTGCAAATGAACAATCTCAAGTCTGAGGACACAGCCACATATTACTGTGCAAGATACACAGTGATTGACTGTTCCTGTGAGCTCATACACAAACTTCCCCTGCCAGGCGCTCAGGACCAGCAGGTGGCACGGGAAGCACACAGAGCTGTGGGTCACAGAAGAGCCAGTTTAGAGCAGGATACAGTGCTGGAAACATCTGTGTCTGGGCTACCTCTCTATATAACACTCAGGGATTCCCTCTACAGGTGTGGTGTGTAGTAATCTTTAAAGTGTCTAAATGTTTATTCAAACTTCTGTTTTCTATAGAGATGTGTGTCTGTTTATTTGTTATGACATTTATCTCTTTATCTTTGACTTTGCTTCTCTTCATCTCTCTCTCTTTTTCTCTCTCTCTCTCTCTATTTGTGTGTTTGTGTATCTGTTTGTGTGTTTATGTACATGTTGACATGAAGTGACTATTAACGTGAGCCATGTTTTTGAGATAAGTTCAATCACTGGGCCTGGATCTCACCAGCTGCCTAGACTAGATGCCCAGTGATGCCTGACATCACCATGATCTACTTCTCAGAGGTGGGCTGACTGGATTGCCAACACACCTACCTATTTATATAGTTACTGAGGATTAAACTCAGGTTCTTGTGCTTGTGTGGTTATAACATGAACCACATATCGATCTCTATAGCCCCATAATACATATTTTATATAGTATGTTTTCTGACCTGAACAGCAGACAGAGGGTCACACAGGGCAAATGATTCTGTATGGGGAGCAGGATCATATACAGAAGAAACAACAGACCCTTGAGATTGTGGAGCCCCAGACTCAGGACAGAGACTCAGTAAGATTCCCTGGATAGAGCCCTTGTGTGGGTTCAAGTTCAATAAAACAAGGGAATCAGGCAGGGTCAGTGACCCATGACCCTTGATGACCTTCAGTCTCTGTCTCCTCCTCACACAGACCATGAGCAACAAAACCATCCCTGACCCAGTGTAGTGCTGATAAGGCTGCAGCACTGAGACATGAGGCTAAAGTAGTGAGGGATATTCACTGAGCATCAGTTAGTATAAACTGCTCCTAACTGACTCATGGGTAATGAGTATTTTCTTTGTTCTTTTCTGTTTATTTGTCATGTCATACAGTTCCATCAGAATTTAATTGGAATAATTAAATTACTTTTAATATATTAATTCATTTTCTGTCTTCCAAGCTTCTGTGGGAATTATTTGCAGAGTGTCCCATAAACATGTTGTGAAGGACCTGTAGCTAATTCTGAGTTGGGGTACTTCTTGTAAATCTCAGATGTGATTGGGGATGTCTTTTGTATGCTGTGAATATATGTTTCTCACAATGGGTGATCAATGAACTAATTACACTACTGAACAGGCAGAATATAGTTATGCAGGAATTATGAACAATGGGGCAGAGAGAAGTAGCAGCTAGAGACAGATAATTATGAGGCCCCTGGGGAGGAAGAACATCAGGACATGATGTATGTAACCCAAAACCACATAGGGACACTCAGCTAAATAGAAATGGGTGAATGAATGAGAGATAGAGAGAGACAGTAAGAAGCCTGAGCCATTGGCTAAATGATTGTAAAGTGTATTAAGTCTCAGAGTGGTTATTTCTTTAAGCAGGTGCAGCACCCGGTGAACATAGAGCAACCATTCCCATTAGTCAGAGATAGATGGGGAAAAATCTTCCTTTGAAACAGATGCTGAGGATCAAACTATGGGTCATAAAGGCACCAAAACATAGTATTATACTCAGTTGCATTCTGGGATCACATGTATAGTGTCATTATGAAAGAGTGGTGGGCACTGGAAGCCAGGTGATGATGATGTTAAAGGAAAGCATGATGGCACCTGGCAACTGATCTAGGTCTGTCAGATTGCCATGGCACACAGGTGGATGCAACACCATTGCATCCTGTAATATCTGAAGAAATGCCATGGATAGTGCTGTGTACTCATACCTTCAGCCATTAGACAGAGATCTGTAAGACACAAGCAGCAGCCCCATCTGCTTCCACACAGAGATTCTATCTCATCTGTCCTGCTCTGCCTACATTGGGTCCATGCACACATGTGAGGACAATGTTCCTAAGAGAGAGCTGGGGCTTTAAGAGCATGCCTGCAACAGCTTCTCAGACAACCCTGGACTAGTTAATGACTGGGTAACTGGGAACTGGGGTCCACACACCTAATGCTGGAGACTGAAAATTGCTGTGATTTCTTCTTATTTTTCACCAGAGTTTTGCTGAACAAATTCTACAATATTTTATAGTGCATGTTTTATGAGATCCAGACTCAAAATTTGTGTAACATGTGTATATTTGTAAAGTAGTTGTGCATCCTGGCTGAGTAATGCAGAGGGAAGTAAGACCACAGATGGAAGACTAAAAGACTAATGTCAATGAAGTAGGGAATCCAGAGTCACTAACTCCCTGTGTTTCTAGGGGAGGTCCCATTGTCAGCCTGAGTTGTCCAAAAGTCACAGACCCTCTTCACATGAACCATCTTTTTGCTTTGAATCTGTACAGCTAAGCTTAGACTTTGGCCAAAGGAGTCTGAGAAAGTGTGTTCATCACAAATGTTTACCTCACTTTTGTTGCTCAGTTGCTCAGTGGTCACATCCATCCCTTCAGGCTCACTTTTAAATGTCCTACTGCAGATAGGGGAAGCATAACTATGATGTAATCTCACAAGGGTATATGAAAAATATGTACTTGACTAAGGGAACAGTGAAAGAGTTAGTGTTGCTGGTTTTCAGATCTGTGAGTGATAAACAAGAATCAGAATGATTTTGTTGCTCCTTCTTTTCCTGTGCATACCCAGGGATGCCCAGTCGAATATAGAAACAAATATAGATCCAAAGCTCTGGTATTCTTACAATTTCCCTTTCACATTCACAACCTAAAACCTGTGCTGTCAGCTCAAATTAGCACAATTATTTCATAAACTCTTGCATGGACAACTCAACACATTTCTGTTCCATTGTTCCTGAGAATGTTGCTGTTTTTTTTTCCGTGTTCCCATGTCCAGAAAGACAGTTCTCTGCTCAGTGTCTTACACATAGAATCTATAGTCTGCAGAACTTTGCCACAGTAAAAACTGACAGTGATGATAGCCATGATGTCAAATTTAATAAATCAACATAGAACATGATATATCCTAACACAACGAGAGCGTTTTCAGATGACACTGAGGTCCATTTGGGAAGTTGAAACTAGCATACAGCTTGTGGAATGTGTCTCTAGAAAAGGAGAAATGTCTAAAATTTCACATTCTGAAATCTTGACCCACAAATGTGGTTGGTGGACTGCATAGGGTAAACAAGAAATCCAATTCTCCCATGTGTCCTCTCAAATAATCATTTAAAATCAAGTGTAGTAAATGTTGGTGAGTTGCTCTCTCACAAGCTGAACTTTCTAGATGACTGATAAGAATGAGATTAACTCAATTGGCACTAAGAGAAAAGATCCCTACTAGTTCCCTTAATTTTTTTTCCAATAACTAAGAATTGAAGTACAGCATGTAACTAAATCCAAATTGGATCCAATATAGTCTCCTTGAATTTACAGACATTTGCAATAAGAATATGGTACCCACTTCTGCCTGCAGAGAATGAACATGAACTCACTTGTCATTTTTCATTCAAAGACTGCTCAGTGTAAATCATGCAATTTACTGTTTACATGGAATTAGCAACTCAGAGGATGACCACGAAAAATTTCCGTAGCTTTTGTTTGTTACCAGTACCTCCAACAAGCACATGAAAATATCAGTCATCTGAAGAGAAATTGTAAACCTGACCCTGGGCCACTTTTATCCTCTCAGGATCCTCCCGTAGTGCAAAGCAGCCTTAGGCTGAGGCTGAACGCCAAGGCCTCAATGGGCTGCACATCTCCTTCTCACTGTAGCCTCTAGCAGAGCATGGCTGTCCTGGTGCCCCTCCTCTTCTTGGTGACCTTTCCAATCTATAAGTGTGCAGGGTTTCATGAGAGGGAACCAGGCTTGTCATTATGGGATGTATGACTGATGGTGATGTTGTCTGTCCCCAGGTGTCCTGTCCCAGGTGCAGCTGAAGGAGTCAGGACCTTGCCTGGTGCAGCCCTCATAGACCCTGTCTCTCACCTGCACTGTCTCTGGGTTCTTATTGACTGGATATGGAGTATTCTGGTTATGCCAGCCTCCAGGAAGGAGTGTGGAGTGGATGGGAGGAACATAGAGTGGTAGAGGCATATATTATAATTCCATTCTCTAATCACAAATCACCATCTACAAGGACACCTCCAGGATCCAGGTTTCTTAAAACTGAACAATCTGCAAACTGAGGTTATTACCCCTACCACTGTGCCAGATACAAAGTGAGGGTACTCCAGTGTGAAACTGTACAAAAATCTCACTTAGAAACCTTCAGGGCTGCTGGAGGAGCCAGGACCTGGCCAGATGAAGCCTGCACACAGCCCGTCTCTCTCCTGCACTGACTCTGGGTTCTCATTATCCAGTTATGATATAAGCTGGTTCTACTAGGCTCCGGGAAATGTCTTGAGTGTATAGGGGCAATAGACAATATGATAGTTCTGGTCACAAATCCTGAATCAGCATCAGCAGGGTTACCTCCACGAGTCAAGTTTTTTTAAAACTTTAGTCTCTGCAAACTGAGGAAACAGCCATGTAGTACTGTACCAGACACAGTGAGGGAATTCCAATGTGAGCCTGCATTGAAACCTCCCTGCAGAAACTCTCGGGACCACCAGGAGGACCTGACATCTAATAGGGAATTTCTAGAGTATGCAGAATGAGCATATGTTTTAATGTCAGCACCTGTGGTTTTCCAGCCATGGATTTCTTCTACAGTCCTCTGTATAATCATATTCTATTCAATTTTTATGTTCACACACTAGAACAAAAGGATTTTTTGCACAAAATTTCTAAGTGGCACAGTTGCTTTTTGTTTTCCCATTAAATAGCATCACATGGTTTTATACATATCATATCTACACACGTATAGTTACACATTTTCATATGCATATATATTTTGAGCAAATTAATTAATTGATTTGTATTAAAACTCTCTATGCAATGGTTGTGACTATTGGTTCATGCTTTAAACCAGTCACTAGGGAGACAATGACAAGAAAATCTCTCATAGTTCAATGTCAGATTGGTCTACACAGTGAGTCCAGGACAAAAGGATTGTTACTGTAAAAAGAACAGGAGAAAGTATGTCAGTTGATCTACTCGTGGATATCTGTTTCTACATGTTGATGTGATGGTCTCTCCTCTCTCTCTCTCTCTCTCTCTCTCTCTCTCTCTCTCTCTCTCTCTCTCTCTCTCTCTCTCTCTCTTGCTCTCTCTCTCTCTCTTGCTCTCTCTCTCTCTCTCTCTCTCTCTCTCTCTCTCTCTCTCTCTCTCTCTCTCTCTCTCTCTGTGTGTGTGTGTGTGTGTGTGTGTGTGTTGGATGTGTGACTTTATGTGTGACTATGTTTACATTTGTGTAGACAGGAAATGACCCCATGTTTTTTCAATTACCCTAGCTTTTTAATCTATATATCTGTCCAACATCATGCCAAAAGCAACATGGGAAGTAAAGGCTTTATGTCATCTTACATCCTAAAGACTACCATGGATGAAAATAAGGGCATGAAATCAAGGCAGGAAAATAAAGGTGAGAAATGAAACGAAAACCATGAAGGAACTGTTTTTCAGCTTCACTCCATGGTTGTTCAGCATGCATTCTCACTTTCTTACTCAATGCAATAAGACACACCTCCCCACAGATGGTACCAATCCTGTCTGTCTGGACTCTGCCTCATCTATCAATTCTCAAGAAAATCACGTGATAGTGATTCTTGCCCAAGACTGGATGGAGTCATGGATTTTCAAATGAGGTTCCTTGTTCCCTAATGACCTTAGCTTGCAATACATTGCCAAAGTTCCAACCACAATACATATGTTCAAGATGGTACTGTAAGGATAACATAACCAATTAAGTGAATATCCATGTGTCCACCAAACATAAGTAAACAAATGGCTGATTGTAGCTTGTTGTTTTCTGCCGGCCCGCCAGCCCGCCTCCCAGACTGGCGCGCTGGCCCCAAATAACACTCTGAGACTCTGTATTTGATACAATCCTGTTAGCCAGTTACCATTATTGTTTATGTGCTAGGTCTGTCTTAATTATTAACCCATTTCTACTTATCTAAGTATTTCTACGTGGTCATCTTATCGGGGAGCCCCGGCCGGGGTCTTCCTTTCTCTCCAGTCTACATGCTGACTCTTCCCAACTACTTCCTCCTAGTTTCTTAGTCCTTCTTATCTTTTTTTCTATTGGCCAACAGGGCTTTATTTATTAACCAGTATGAAAAACATATTTACAGAATAATATCTCCCATCAGCTGATTATACACTTAAGGATAAGAATCCATATCTCAAATTGAAGATAATTATAAAGAATGCTTGGTTTACTATGAACGCTTTTCCTTTGAAAATAACTTCTGCTTAGTGACTTCTTCTAAGGAACTCATAGAAAAGGTAAACTCAAGGAACAAGAGAGTACATAATATGAATTCAAACTATCTCTAGAGTAACCAAAGAGAAAGGGCTTGAATAATTTGACTTATGCCAAGTTCTTCAACATAATATAAGCTATATGCATTTTGTTACCTCAAGGAAAATATCAGATAATCCCAAGATGAGACATACTGGGAATAACATCTGAAAAATATTCAATTAGCACTCAGAGAATCAAGCAAGGAGGGTCACAGCACTCATAGTGTAGGAGGCCCAGAGCTTGCAGAGGATGCCTGACTCTCTAATGTACAGACAAGTCTCTACCTCTGCCAAATTGAGTAAAGAAAGAGTATTCACACAGAAATAAGGGACACAGATGTGAGTTCTCCACCACCAAGCAGCAAACAGACACTCTCTGAGTGGTGACTTAACAGGGTGGTTCCAGATCTGCCTTTGACTTGCCTGAAGTTTACTTTACCAAGGCATGGAGGAAACACCTGTTTTCCATAGAGAACTACACCTCCTGCCCAGGGTTTCCTAAGCTCATGTCTGCCCTCTTCCCTGCCTCCTGCCAAGAATTCACATTCATTGGCTTGATTTTTACTTTAGACAACATAACTCTCAAACCTAGTTACATAGGGCTGTATTTTATAAAGTTTAATAAACAGCTGTACACCCATTATTTACCAATGCAAAAATCATATGGGAACCTTATTTGTTTGGTTTTGTTTTGTTATTTCTGTATGACAATTTAAAGTGACTGACATAAAAGTAAAGAGAGAACCATAAACTGTCACAAATCAAGTGATGGTAAATCTAGTCCCTCGGGAATGGTGATTCTAACTGAGAAGGTGAATAGGCTGAGGCAAATGAGTTGAGAACCCAATCAGCCTCTTGGGTTATCTCTCAGGTAACACATGATGTCACATGTAATAATGGTATTGAAGTGTTTCCTAACGCATTATATTCTAGATGAGTGTTATGAATGATTCCACTTGCACCAGGAGAAAATATTTTAATCATTCCTTAGCAGGACTTCTAACCATTAAAAGCCCATTTCACCCTAAAACAACTTCTGGAATTTATGAAGAAGTGCAAATGCATTCAGTCATGGTACTGTGTTAATACCTGCATTCTTTGAATATGGAATCACATAGTGTAAATATTTTCATGTTTAACATGTCAAGTCTGCACAGTGTGACTCATATTATTTCCTGTTTATCACAGGAAATCCATATAGAACCAGAAAAATGTTGCTGAGTTTTGACACCCAGTCCCTATGTGAAGCTCAAGGCAAATCACATTCAAGATGGTGAGAGAAGACTGGAAAGCTTAAGCTGAGCCCCAATGTTTCCTCTCAGGATCCTCTCCCACGAAAAACATCCTCAGGCTTAGGCTGAAAATTCAGGCATAGGTGAGCAGCCCCATCTCCTTCTCACTGGAGCCTCCATCAGAACATGGCTGTCCCTGTGCTGCTCATCTGCCTGGTGAACTTGCCAAGCCATAAGTGCTCAGGGTTTCAGGAGATGGAACCAGGCATGTCATTATGGTACGTATGTCTGATGGTGATATTGTTTGTCCCCATGTGTCCTGTGCCAGGTGCAGATGAAGGAGTCAGGACCTGGCTCTTTGCAGCCCTCATAGACCCTGTCTCTCACCTGCACTGTCTCTGGGTTCTCATTAATCAGCTATGGTGTACACTGGGCTGGGTCAGCCAACCTGGAAAGGGGCTGCAGTGGATGGGAGCAATATGGAGCTGTGGAAGCAACAATTACAACTCAGCCCTGCAATCCCGAGTCATCATCAACAGGGAAACCTCCAAGGGTCAAGTTTTTTCTAACACTGAACAAACTGCAAACCAAGGACACAGCCATGTATTACTGTGCCAGTCAAACAGTGATGAGATTCCAGTGTGAGCCTGAACATAAACCTCCCTGCAGAGACACTGAAGTCCAGCAGGGGGCGATGACGTCCAACAGGATCTCCCATGTCCAGTATGGGGTATAATGACTACTTTATATGCCATCCAGGAGTCCTTATCCTGTACCTGATGGAAGCAGAAGCAGACACCCACAGCTAAATACTAAGCAGAACTCCTGGAATCAACTTTCAGAGCAGGAAAAAGTAATGAGCAAAGGGGTTAAGACCATGTTGGAGAAACTGAGAGCAACAGCTGACCTGAACAAAGGGGAGCTCGTGTACTCTAGTCTGATAGTTTGAGAACCAGCATAGGCCTGCTCCAGATCCCCCTGAACGTAGGTGTTAGTTTAGAGAACTGGGAAGTCTATGGTACCTCTGATAATGGAACCAGGACGTATCCCTAGTGCAGGAGCAGACTATAGTAGTTCATTGCCTATGTAAAAATATTCCCATAGCCTAGAGACACAGGGGAGGGCATCATCCTACCCCAAATGATTTTACAGACTTTGATGATACCTGGTGGATGTCCTCACCATCTCTGCGGATTGGATGGGGCATGCGATAGAGGGATCTGTGAAAGACTTGGGAGAATGGGAGGGAGAGGTAATTGGTATCTATATGTAAAAAAGAAAAAATATAAATATAAATGAACAGAAAAGGGATAAAATGTTTAAAAAAGAAATCATCAAAGGACAGAAAAGATTAATGGAAATAAATAAAGAGAATACAATAAAATTAGCTATACAGGAAAAAAAATGGTAGGAATCACTGGACTATGCTGCATGAGCCAGTATATCAGAGAGAATGGCACATTTTATAAAATTCATATGTTTTAGATGCATACAGACACTTCTGAAGAAATCATCATTATAAAACTGTTTGACTGTAAGCCAAAAAAGAGCTTGGTATTTTGAGTGATCTTTGAGAATTTATCATTTTTTTCTTACATGTGACAAAGAAAAAGAAAAGCTTTCCTGAAATATTAGTACTTTATAAAGTTATCTAGGAAAGTGAAATATGTATAAAAATTCCTCCTCCTAAACTAAGAAGATCTATAAAATAATTGGTTATCATTTTTAACCCTTTTCTATTTATACACTTGTATCTTTTAAAAATTAACCTTTATCTCAAAGTCCCAAGTGTTGATTTTCTCAATAAATGACATGCACTCTCAGTCAAAATTAATGCTCAGCCCCAGTGTGCACATATCACCAGGCGTCAGCAAATCGTTTCCATTTGTCATCAGTATTCACATAGACAACCGAGTTGCATGATTCTCACAGTTGGTTCTTTTGCTGAATAAAAAGGCTCCAGAGTTCTTCCTGTGGTTCTCTCTATATCTCCTGACAGGAAGAGCCTCGTGTCTCATATGTGAGCCTAAGAAAGTGTCATAGAGAAGCCGTGTTTTCTGTAGCCTTCTTTGTTAATGGATTGCCTTGAGGATTCTGTAAAAAGGAAAGGAAAGGACAGTTTGTCTATCTGAGGCTGAGGCTTCCCAAGAATATCAATCAGTGACACCAACAGTGTGTGACGAATATTTGGAAACATATTTGTGTAGAATCTTAGGATCCTGAGCTCAGCACAGAGGACAGTGATTTGCACAAATCCACATAATGCTGAACACAAAGGTTCAACCTCACATTTTGCAGGGTCAGGTTGATGATCAGCATACATAGGTGCTGGTGAAAATGGACTAGCAAAGAGAAACTCAAATAGGAGTCGGGTGAACCCGCAATATACCAGAAATAACATCTAGAGTTTCTAATTCCCAAGATTTCACTATTGGCCAGAAATACATAGAACCATTTATTAAATTTCAACACTGTGTGAAAAAGACATTCCATAAATCCATATAGACTTGTGTAAATTGGTGAACAAATGGTACAGTCCAAGAGCCGTGCAATGAAACAGAAAAGAAGTAGGAATATAAGGAAGAATGCCCTTGAAATCCTCTCTCTTTGTATACATTTAATTATAATTTATAGAAAATCAAAAAAGCAAGAAGACAGTAGTATCATTTTTCTTCCATAGAACAACTATTTTTTATCACATGACTATGATGTGAATCCACAAGGTAACACATAGATCAGAGTAACGGGAAGAGGGAGGTAATCATTTCCACCT
>JANBXA010000563.1:0-25832 GCA_030556225.1 Cricetiscus sungorus
TACCTATATCCATTGTAGAGAGCTGCCAAGTGCTGCACCTTAAAGATGGCGCTGGCTTCCACCTTCCACCTTCCCAAGGGTCAGTGCTCTCTGGTGTAAACAAGCCCTTATTTGGTTAAGTCTGTTCAGCCTGTCTGCTTCCATGTTAGAGTAGCCTATCTGCAGGGTCCACGTAGCTCACTGGGGTTGGTTAGCGCAAGGGTATTTAAGCCTGTGCAGGGGTCCCCCGGGCTCCCATGAGTCAGAGGATGTATGTTCAAGGATCCTGATTAAAACTGCATGAAGAAGATCTTCCTGGAGTCGCGTCTTCCTTGCTGGTGAGGACCAGGCACATACAGATGGTGGCCCGTATGGGGAATTTTTCAGAACAGAACTTCTTGCACTCAGGGCAGCGCTGGCAAGCTCCCAAGGTAAGTTGGAACCAAATTTAAGGCCCTGGGTAAAGAGGCGATAAGGCCTCTGGTAAGGAGCAATAAAAGTCCCAGGTAAGTTGGGACCAAACTAAAGACTGTGGAATTAAGCGGCAACAAAGTCTCAGGCATTGAATGAGAGGTTCTAATGAACTGAAAGTAAAATTTATAAAATGGGGTCTTCTCAGTCTCATCCAATTTTTCTGGCTCTTCCGAAGCCACTTTTATCAAAGTAACTTAAAATAAATAGAAGCGCACTAGAAAGATTCCTGAGCGAATGCGATGTCATTGCACCTTGGTTCGCAGTTCCAGGAGACCTCACGGTAGTGTGCTGGGGCAAATTAGGCAGGGATATTGACTTTGCTTGGGAACAAGGGATGCTAAAGTCCAGAGTCTGACCTGTTTGGAAGTTAGTGCATAGCTGTATTGAAGACAAGAGGTACTGTAAAGAGGCAATGGAAAAAGGGAAAGCTGCGCTAGAAATGTTACAATAAGGAAGTTCAGAAGAGTTTGAGAGCACAGGAGAGTCAGGTATGGACGAAACAGATTCTGAGGAAGAATTACAAGCCCTCGTAGAAAAGGTTCAGAAACAATCCCTTAAGGGGCAGAGGGGCAGGGAGAGGGGAAATGCCAATGTGGGGAGGGGAGAGACCCTCCTAGAACAATGCCTTTGGCGCCTTCTCCTTATCAGAGTGAGGAAGGGCAGGGCCGAGGTACAGGGCATTCCTTTTGCCCTGAGGTCTGGAAAGCCTTATGAAATAACTTAAGTCTTGAACAAGTAAATCAGATTGCCATAAAAGCATGGAAGTCATTACCCAATAAGGGAGAGGTGAGTGGTAACCTCACTAAGATACTGCAAGGCCCAATGAAACCATTTTCATATTTTGTGGACTGTTTGGTAGAGACTGCAGGGAGAGGTTTTGGCATTACAGCAGCCATAGTTGCAGCTATCTCTTTTGCAGTTGTGGGTAAAGTCACGGCTGCCATGCCTATGAGCACATCAGTGCAGACAGTCTCTAAGATGAATGCGTTGTCCAAGAATGTGGCTACCTCCTTGGATGCCCAATCCACAATTGGTACTCAATTAAAAGGAGGTTTAATGATTTAAAACCTAAGAATTGATCTGGTGCAGGAGCAAATAGATACCTTGTGGCAGCTGGCCCAATTGGGATGTGAAATGAAGTATACAGATTTGTATGTTACCAGCATTCAGTATGAGAACTTAACACATGCTGCTAATTTGTCACAACAGTTGTCTAGCCATTTTTTAGGAAATTTGTCTGCTGACTTTGATGACTTAATGGTACATCTGGGAATGGCCATCATTCCAGTAAATTTGACATGTGTGGATGCGGGACTGTCTGATGGATTGTCATCGTGATTCCCGTTGCCATGGATCATCTGAAAGAGTGGGCAGGAATGGGAGCCCTGGCTCTCCTCTTGTTGCATATCTCCTTCGTGGGCCTGTGGTGCCTTTGCAAGATGAGGTTTGCTCAGAAGCGGTATGCAGCTATGGTTGTCCAGGCATTTACAGCCATTGAGGCAGGACAGTCTCCCCAAGCATGGCTCAGAGTCATGAACAAGTATTGATCCTTCACGCTCAGGTTGTATGGCTTAGCCCTGCACTTCGAGTTATCTCTGGAAGGGCAAGTCTGATTGCATGGGGGTTGATGTCTGAGGTCCCACCTCCAGAAAAAAAGATGCCAGATGGGTGTGGCACTGACTTGGCTGTCTACCAGGATTCAGGGCCATTAAAATGTTCACTGTGTTACTGGAGACCAGACCACTACCCGTGCCTGTTGCGTTATTAAACCAAAAAGAGGTAACTGTAGAGAGCTGCGAAATGCCATGCCCTAAAGATGGCGGTGGCTTCCGCCTTCCACCTCCCCAATGGTGAGTGCTCTCTGGCATAAACAAGCCCTTATTTGTTTAAGCCTGTCAGCTTGTTTGCTTCTTGGTTAGAGTAGGCTATCTGCAGGGTTCACATGGCTCACTGGGGTTGGTCAGTGCAAGTGGATTTAAGCATATGCGGTCATTTCCCCCAGGGTCCCAGGTCAGATGAAGCTTGTTCAATGATCCTGAATAAACTGCATGAAGAAGATCTTCCCAGAGTTGTGTCTTCCTTGCTGGTAGAGGATAGGCGCATTATACTCTGGGAGTCAATGTTGTGACATTATTCAGTTATCTAAGTATTACTTCATTGAAAATCACTGGAGTTGGGTCACATTTTATGGGAGTTAAGTATGCAGGACCATCCAATTATTTACTTGTTGATTACTTAAATGATTATGTTGTTATCAATTAGGGGTTTGGCTTCTGTGCAGTGGATACAGCAGATATGTGGTGCCAGAAGCACCACACAAAGTACGAAGGACACTCAGAGATCAGGTTTTCACAGATTACATAGGCATATATTTTAATAAATAATTATTTGAATAATTAAAATTACTGGATGTGTTTACATGATCCGTTCCCAGGAGGATTCATCAGACCTGATTCATGGAGGACACAGTCATTACTTATTTTTAAAATTTAATATTTAATAATCTGATGGTCAGAGGATGTTGTCTAATAATTATTTAGTCATTTTATTGATCACACATTTGGTGCACCCATGTTCTCCTCATGGCTCGAAATTCTTTAAAAAGGCTGTTCCTATAAATTTCTCATCAAAAGTTTCTCTCCAAAAGTTTCTCTCCAAAAGTTTTCTCCAGGAAGATTCTCAACAAATCTCTCGCTTAAGGTTCTCATCATAAGTTCATTTTGATTCTATGAGTTTTCCTTTGCATGTACTAATGAAGACACAATTAGAAATACTCTGCCAGTAGAAAATTATACCTGATATGCATATATCTCAGAGTCAGGTAAACAGATAAGGTCTCAACAAATTTGAGATGTCTCCTATCTCAGAGAAGATATGACTTGTCATAAATCTAAGGTTTTATTTCTTAAGGAAAGAAATTTAGTTCTTAGGTGAAGAAATCCACTAATTCCTTAGTACAGAGAATTATTTCTTAGGGGAAGAAATCCACCAACAGTAGCCTTTGGACAGCTTTACACACACTATTTGTTTTTTGCGGTATTACTTATCCTTGATGGGTAGTATTGCCAGCTGAATAGCCAATGGTCATGGATTTGTTTCCATGGAATAATTAGGGGAACTCTGCCCTACACTAATAGAAAAGGACTTTCATGGCACTAGTTTTAGATAATGTAATATCCACAGATAAAACTGCATTTCAATTGCTCTCTTCTTGTGGGTCTAATGATACAGTCAAAGAGAATTCCACTGGATGTAAAGAAACAATTATGATCTCATCTCAAATTCACAATCTAATAATCCCATCCGTGCTATAATTATCCTCAGCACTCATGACTCCACATTACAATCTCATTTCTTTTTTCTTAAAGACAAAAACCTATACGTCAATTATAATGGTTTTCATTTCTCCCACTCCATTGATAAATGCTACATCTGCAATAACTAACATACAATTGTAGGCATCACCATAACATTCCAGGAGAATAACGAGCCCTTGAGACTATTGCAGACACTGCAGCTATCATGTTATGAGAATGAAGACAGCACCACTGTTGTCACTATGTCTTATGCAAAGGATTGCCACTCCAATGAGAATATGTTATGTTTGTCTCTATGTTTAAGGGGAGTTTGAACACATGGACAATTTAGAAGTAATGAATAAAAAAGGTAACTTAACAATTCACCAAGTATGCATACTCAGACTTATATAGAGAGACAAACATAGACATCCACAAATATAAACATACATACAATCACTGACATACACATCCCCAAACACTTGTGACACAGATGGTCACATAGATTCCAAAGGCAATAGTTTTCTCTTAATAGCCCAAACGTAAGGATTTACATCCACAGAAATGCCTCTAAAAAGGAAATCTCATTATTATTTAGATTCTTGTTGATATCTTTGGGTAATTCACACACATTTATTACTTAGTGTCATCCTATTCTCCCTCAATGCCAAGCAGAATCCAGGGAGGTACTTTGAGGCTTTCAACTGATATATATGATGTCCTCATTCTGGCAGTTCACACAATGGGAAAGCTATTCATTTCCACTGTCAGATGAACTATTTCCACATGCTTTTCAGAAAAAGGACTTATCTGCTTAAAAACAAGTATAGTTAGGTATCTAGGCAAGAATAAATTGCACTCATCAGTAGTCCCTGCATAATAACCTGTGTTTACTTGGAGAGGAGTTGTAAAAGCAGTACTTTATCACTTCATAGAACAAATCTCTCTGTGATGTCTTATGTATATGATAAACTTGTTTCTCCTATTGTATAAAGCATAGAATGTAGGCTCCCTTGAAATTCCGTGATGTTTCTTAAGCCAACATCTATAAAAGAAAACAATTATGACATAAGCTAACAATTATTTCATTTCAGATCAATATGGCATGTTATCAAAAAAAGGCTTCATTGCTTTTCAAAAGGATGTCTATAAGGCTATATCATCTTTGATCATGAAAGTTCTACGTTTTAACAAGAAGGTATGAAATGCATACCAATTTTTTTATCAAGCCAAAATTCTCCCACTACCATACCATATTTATGTGCATGTAATTTGCTTGCTTAAATATTGTCTGATATGTAGTTTGTCCAAGTGCTCAATCTGTATCTGTGCTAATGAAGGGAATGAACAAGAAAAGAAAATGGTTGAAAATGAGTAGGAGCAAATACTGCAGGATACAGGATGGATGGTTTGTAGACAGGTAAGACAGAGAAACAAGGAATTAATAATAGAGAGGATGGAAATATAACCTACTACCTAGTGTTTAATTTTAGTTGTGTATTATTATAAATTTACCTTATAGAGGCAAAAGCAATAAATATGAAAAAATGTATGAATATGCATTGAAAAGTATGCAGGTGTTTCTATACTCTCATGAGAATGATTTTATTTTATTATTATTTAATCAGAAAAAGGAAGACAGAATAGAAATTTGTAAGGACATATTCTCTATCATAAGGTAGACTTTCTCCCAAGGTCATCATTATGTGTTTCTAATTTAAATTTATGTGTGATTATGGCCTGCCTTATTTTCCCAATAAATAGGGACATATCTATTGTCAGATTTTTCCAACTCTTATTTAGCCTGTACTAGCAGTAACATTTTGTTAAAAAGGCAAAACTAAGCAGGGGTGATTAGGAGAATTTTGAAGCCACAATGAGCTATAAGGTATAGTAAAATAATCATATTGTAATATCAAGAATAAAATGAAAGCAGGCATTGAGAGGAAGAATAGTGTGCCCCCAAGTCAGAGTCAACAGTGAGTTGGACACACTGTACCCCAGTGAATGAGGAAAAACAAATTATATAAGAAAATAGCCAGGAACCCTGAAGGGACTCTGACTTGTTTGGATTGGTCCCTTTTGTAATAAGGAGTCAAGAATTCAGAACAGGCAAACTTTCCACTTGCACACACACCATACATAAACTTATGAGGTGCTACAGTATTGCTTTCCTTCTAAACCTGGCAACCAATGGAACCAGGAGACTGTGTTTTATCTTCTCCGTTTTTCAATATTTATAAATCCAAGCATGTCTCCAGGAACTGAAGTGATATTCAGGCCTTAAACATCATTGCACTACCAAGGAAAAAGTAGTCTTTAACTGTCTTAATAAATGCATATGCCATTCTTCAAACACAGAAGAAAATCAAAGGAAATGGATGGGTGAATCAACAAGACAAAGTTTCACTGCACTGTTTCAACTAAATATACAAGCTGAATTTATACTTCGTACCATCACTGTGACTTCTTCTTCAAAACCCCTCATTTACCTGCCAACCCAAAGACTCCCAATACACTAGAATTGACTATTATATTCATTGTTTGTTACACTAAGTTGAGTCCATTAGATATTATTGGGATTGGTGAGTGTATGGGATTTTCATTTGTGATAACTGAAACTCTCCACTAGTGTGTATGTCACTACCTCAATGTTCAGAGACAATGTATACTGAAAGATGAAGAGAACCCCACATTTCTATGACAGATAGTCCAGAAAATTAAGAAACCCTTGAGCCAGAGTAACATCACCATGCACCTCAATGAGCAATTTTAATGTGTTGACATGGATAGTAGTAAATTACATTTGACTATCATCCAGACCCAATATTGAAAAGTTACACGCCATGTGTTATATCTTCCCAGGTACTCACACTTTAGTTCTAGGATTCTAAAGTTCATGACAGAATATGTATAGCAGCTACATGAGAAAAATAAAATTGTCTCACCTAAGCTCTGTCTTAGTGAAAGGAACAGCTTAAAACATTGGTCAAAGAGTTGACAATGGAAAACTTATACAATAGAGGATATATCTGAGCACTTTAAATTCTTAGCCCAGAGATTTTTGTTCATAGGGAAGAGAATATCTAACAATAAAAAAATTTAAAGTGTTTTTGCCCTGAATTTATTCTGAGGGTACAATTTATTGACTTGGGTAATAGTAACAGATACAAGCAAAATTCCATGTTATTGCCAGGGCCTGATTGAAAAACAGCACTTTCCTTCTATGATCATATTAAAAATTATTAAAAACACTTATTTTAGGGGCCTAAACTACCAATGATACCACTACATCTCAGTAGCATCATACTTTCTCTCCCCATCATATGGAAAGAGAATCCCATGAATGATGTCATGCCACAATTATGCAGTCACACAACACACATGTGTGTGTATATGTGTGTGTGTATATATATATATATATATATATATATATATATATATATATATATGTACATGTATGTACACACACCCTCTCAGAACACACACACACTCACAACACACACACACACACACATATATATATCACATTTACAGAATGCACAAAAAAACAAATGCTGTGACCCTGAATCACTCAGCCCCCTTCTCATTCATTTGAAAACTAATTTTATTTATCATGCGTTCTTTAGAGATTCTTGAGGCATGAACATTTTGTAGATAAATGGTAGAAGTAGGTGAGTAAATAATAATTCAAGTACAACACACTCTCTCACACACATACATAAACACACATGCACACACACAATAACAAACACACACAAACTAAAATGTACTAACCCACTATAAAAAATGCTGATAACACTAGTTCTCACAGATATTCTATGACAAAGTTTACTGGAACACCGAGTTCTGTCATGATCCCTGGCGCATTTTTCTATTCACATGGGAAAAGTTTTTCATTTCTCAACAAGAACCCTCTGGGGCAACAATAATCCGGGAATTTTCAATGTTGCTAACAACTGTTATCCAAATATTTTCAACTGCTCTAAATTCTCTCTAGCATCGAGCTATGCCATTTATTTTACTGATCAACTATATTCAACATGGTTTTCAGCCAATGTACTCTACTGGAAGAATCGAAAACTTGTTGACAATCAGTGATGCATCTCCTGTGTGATTCTGACTATAATGTGTGTTAACCTAGGATAATTTTAAGTGTTGGAAAATAATGTGGTTTCCAATGTAGACCTATTTTATTCCTTTTAATACTTGTGTAGGAGCAAAGATCAATGGGGAGACTTACCTATCCAACATTCTAGAATTTCTCTGTGATATCTCTTGTTCTTTTGAGGCTGAACTTTGTTTGTAGGAAACACATAGAGAGGCCATGCTTGCTCACAGTTCTATTTGATTTCTGAAGACAAGATTTTATAGTCCCTGTTATATCATTTTTAATGTATGATTACATAGTTTTATTGAATATTAGGTTGCCTTTTGATAAGTGAGGATATGTTGATGTTGTTTTATTCTTTGTCCCTGAAATTCGTCCAAGAATATTTGCCCATGTTGGAAGTAAATGATATAAAATTGAACATTGAGAAATGTATTTTAGTATGTATGCTTGAAAGGTAGCAAAGAAGGCGCTAAAATATGGACATATGAAATTCTTACTTTTCTCATTTTATGAAGATCATTCTATTTATAGTCTGCTTGGAAGTCTGCATTTCATATTGTTCCACTATGAGGATACACATTCTTCTACCATATTCTGCAACTAGGAAAACTTCAAGCTTTATATGCATAACAAACTACACAGTATTATCCAACTTGTATTAATAAATAACTTTACTTTACTTAAAGAATCCAGAAAGATCAGAAGTAATATAAGGAAAGAAAAAATAGCAACAAGAGAGGGAGAAAAGTTTTGGAAAAATTCTTCCATTCGTTAGGTACATGAAAAATATAGCAAAAGGCCTAATGATTAAAAGAAGGCAAAATGGTAGCAAAAACAGGAATATGCATAACTAAGTGGTGGATAGAAAATAAAGACTGAAAAACCAATAGTCCCAGGGAAAAAAGAGAAAAATATAAGTGGACAAATAATTATATATATTGATTGCTATAGCACGTTAGCATGTTTTTAGGATGTACCTCAATCTGCAGGGAATCCCTCTTCTCATCTCTACAGTCACCTGTATTCAAGTACACACACCTATACAGAGAGCCATGCATATAAAAACAAGTCAACATTTTTAAACATAAAAATCATAAGTGACACAAATTCCCAAATGATTTTGATAATTTATCTCCGTTTTTGGTTTTGATGGACTTGGATTTACCTAACACAGTGATCTGTAGAAATATTTTTGAAGCTATTCATCACGGGTTCAAGCTTACAACAGTCATTTAAGAGGATTGCTAAAAATTTCTCATCTGAAGGAAAGAAGGAAATAAACCAGCTCACATGAATGGTCCTCTCATGGCCTTTTATTCTTCAACAAGTGTTCTTCCCAGAAGTTCCTTCCCTAAAGCTCTCTTTAAGATTCCTCCTCAAAAGTTCTCTCTAATAAGGGCATTGATATAAATATGAATATATATGAAGACATACATGAATATATATGAATAAGTGCATGAGTAGACATATGAATATAAATATGAATATATACATAAATAAATATACAAATACATATATGGATAATACATGAATATATATGTGAATAATACATAAATATATACATGAATATATGAATATATACATATGTATAAACATAAAATATATGTGAATATAAACATGAAAGAATACATGAATACATATATGGATTATCCACTAATATATATATGTGAATAATACATGGATATATACATGAATAAATACATGAATACAATAATTAATAAACACATACAAACAAATAATAAATAGGAAAATAAATGAATATTTAAGAAGTGAATAAATGATAATAACAAAAATAATTCATAAATAAAAATAAATTGATAATTAATAGATAATAATGAATTAATGATGACAATGTATAAATGATGAGGAATAAATGAATGATGAAGATTAATAAATGAGTAATACCATCCCACACAAAACAACTAAATGGTATAATCTCACTTTTTTAACCATGTATCTCTCTATCTTCCTAAAGATCTACCTCCTCTTCTATCTCCCTCTATCCCTGCCTTCCACTGCTCTGCCAGTCCTGTGAATGAGATCACAGGGTGACTCACAGGCACGCCTGTAAGATACCCTAAGTGAAGTCTACAGGAACCTAATACAAATATGGACCATAGAGGAGAAGCCTCAGGACCAAACTCATGGACTTTTGAACCAGGGATGACTGTTGCCCTCTATGTGCCCAGCCCTGCAATTCTGAATGTATATATAGCACAAATGAGCCATTTTGACCAAGTAATGTAAACACCAAATGGAGATTCTTCTATGCCCATTATCGTTTTATGTATTATGTTGGTGCTGATTGGAGCAGACATGTCTCACTGTCATGAAAATTCTAAAGTTATTAAACATCTCGAATGCCATATTCTGGAGGTCTTTGAATTGTTTGAAGGTCATCTCTCCATCTAAATATACCTGTTTAACCATGAAAGCATGCCTGGTATGACTACATGTTTGATTACTATAGATGAGTAACTACTCACCTGCATTTCTTAATTATACATTCACATTTAAATATGATGCATGAGTGAAATAACTTCAACAAGAATAGAAACATCCAGGAAAAGAAAAAAAAGTCTTTACATTTATATGACTATACTATAGCCCATACCAATGCTAAATATTTAGAGTTAATATTTTTTTACCTTATATTCCGCATATATGATGACAAACATCCATAACCATCAAATAAATAAAAACCACCCATCCTACGTCTTATAAATATGGATGTTTAATTCTCTAGAATTCTTCCTTTTGTCTGTGGGCAAATGTATCTTTTTTGAGATGCTCTTGATTTTTTTACATCATTTTTCAGGAGTCCGGAGAAAGCTATTTGTTCTTGTTGCATCAAAGTTCTGTGGACATGGGTGTTTCTTAGCATGACTGTCAGTTTCATGTCCAATGTGGTGTGTGTGGGCTGTGTGTGTGTGTGTGTGTGTGTGTGTGTGTGTGTTTATTTCTCTTTGTGAATTTGTGCATTGCTATAATTATTTGCTGACCTATTTCTCCCCATATTTGCACATGCACCATTTGACCAAGCTGTGCTAAAGTTAAAAGAATAAACAGAATCTTATTTTCATTTCAGTAAAAAGAAATGGATTAAGGTAGATGCCAATAATTGTATTTTTATCCTGGAAATGAGATATTGGAGCTTAGGAAATATGATTGAATACTCATCAATGTAGTTGAGTGGCATGATGATGCTTTCATTTTCATGTGTATATCACTATAGGCAGGTAGTTGTTTGATAGACTTGAAAATAAGTATAACTCAAAATAGAGCCTTGCATTTTTGGAAGAAAATCAGTGAGGCAATAAGTTTAGTCCATTAGTGGGTGTGCCTTTAAGCAAGAGGGAGGTGTATCAGAATGGGACAGAATGTTGGATCATAATGTTGCCTGGCAATGCTGCTGGATTCTATATTCTTGTATCACGGTCCAAGAACCAGAGAGCAACTTAGATTGGATATTTTAGTCTCCCAAGATAAGTAGCGCATAAAACCTTTTAGGACAGCATGTGTGGAAATTGATTCTCCTAACCATGCCATGGCCAAATCCCTGGAAGTTGGGCTACAGCTATTAATATTACCCAATTTGAGATTACCTGATATCAGGAATTATAGTCTGTGGAGAAACATTTTAAAGACTTTTGTAGATGAATGTCATCTTCAATAAGAAGTACATCTGTGGATTAAAAAGTCTCACAATTATTCAACAAAAGGTGAGTTTTTCATTGTTAACTTCTTTCAGGAAGATATTGATCCATTTATTAGAATAGACTGAGGGATGATTGGATAGCAGATCATCTCTAATGAGGCAGCTGCCCAACTTCACCTATCTGATGTCCTCTTAAACCCTGGATACAAAATGACATTTAATCATTTAAACATCTTACTATTCTAATCTGATTAAATAATCAGATTGGCACCATCATGTAGTAGCCAAGTAAGAGACAATTTGTGGGTGCCGAGAGTAATCCACTGATTATATAACTAATTATTAAAACAGGACCTTAGATAATTGATGATCAGTGGATTTCTGCACCATATTGTGGGTGTCATATATGCAAATCTATCTAATTATTATGTCATTAGATTATTTAAATCAGCGACAAAAACATTTTTGTGAGTCTGGTTTGGAGCCACCTTGGGGAAGTGGATGATGTGATATCTCTTTTGTGTGATTATTTAGTTTTATTAAACAATGATTATGTCATCCACTATACCTGACATTTAGTGCCAACATACTGGATCAAGTATTCCAGGTAATCTAATTTCATAATTAAATTATTTAAACTGATGATAGGAGTCAATATGCAAGATCATCTAAATATTTATACAATTATTTAAATAAATGACCCTCTATTCCTTGAAGAGTCCAGTTAAGTTCCATCTTGCTGAGTTAATTATGCAGGATCTTCACTTTTTTGATTAATTGTTTTTTTTTATTTTAAAGACAATTTTATTTTTACCTCAAATATGGTTATTCACCTCCACATTCACATTGCTCAGAGATTTATTAATAATTTTCTTTTGATGAGAGAAATTCTTTGAGCATGAAAATTAATTGTGAGTTGTATATCTGTCACTTACTAGTTCCGAATCTTTTCTTTTTTCTTATTTTAAATATGGATCATCGTTCCTTCTCCCTCTCATTGTCCTTCCCTCTCTCCCCCACTCACATGCAACATTGGCCACTCTTCACCCCACCATCCCCCTCTACTCCACATGTAGTGTGATGCTTTCAGGAAGACTCAATTAAATCTGTTAAATCATTTGGAGTAGGAACTAGGCCCTCCCTACTGCCTCTAGGTTAAGGCAGTGTCCCTCCATGGGGAATTGCTCCCAATGTCCATGCATGCCACAGGGATACATCCCACTTCCACTGTCAGAGGTCTCTTAGACCATACAGGTCTTCTAAATGAGACCCATATTCATGGGGTATGAGTCAGTCCAATGCTGGGTACCCAGATTTCCATCTGAAGGCCCATTAGCTTCTCATTTTTCAAGTCAGCGGTTGCTGTAGGTTTCTGTAGCCTGTTCAGTTCATCCCTCGCTGCATCTGTATTCCAGTTCAGCTCAGTGTTTAGCTGTTAGTGTCTGCTTCTGCTTCCATCAGCCACTAGATTATGGCTATGTGACTATGCATAAGGTCGTCCTCAAACTCATTATCCAGGAAGGAAATTTATGGTAGTCTTTTGACTCTTGCTCAAATTGTTAGTTGGGATCAGTCATGTAGGTCTCTGGTTTCTCTAAATTCAGTTTTGTCTTCAAACGTATATGGCTCCCTGTTTTATGGTCTCTTTCTGTCTCTCTGTCTCTCTCTCTCTGTCTCTCTCTCTGTCTCTCTCTCTCTCTCTCTCTCTCTCTCTCTCTCTCTCTCTCTCTCTCTCATTTATCCCTGCCCTGACTCAATCTTCCTTGTCCAACATGCTTTGCTCTCCTCCCCTTCTTTTTCTCCTACCACCCTCTATACTCAATTCCCTCCACTCCCAATATGCTCAGTATATCATATCCCTTTATCCTTCTGTGAGGGACCTTGTATGAGTCTCTTAGAATCCTGTATACATTGGTGATCTTTACAATAAGTCTAAAATTCATATATGAGAGAGAACATACCATGTTCCTTTTTTGTGACTGGGATACCTCATTCAGGATGGTTTCTTCAAATTCCATTCATTTTCCATCGAATTTCAAGATTCCATCTTTTTTCCCACAGAGTAGTATATAATTGTGTAAATATGACACATTTCTTTATTCATTCTTCAATTGAGGGGCATCAACGTTGCTTCCACGATCTTGGTATTTACAAGTAATGCTGCTATGAACATGGCTGAGCATATGTCTTTGTTGCATGGAAGTGAATCATTCGGGTATATGCGTAAGAGGAGGATTGCCAGTTCCTGTGGTAGACGGATTCCAATTTTACTGAGGAATTGCCATACTGATCTCGAAAATGGCTGTTCAAGTATGCACTCCTACTAGAAGTGTACGTGTGTTCCCCATTCTCCACATCCTCTCCAGCATGAGTGGTCATTGATGTTGCTAATTTTTGCCATTCTGGCAGGAGAAAGATGGTATCTGTGAGGGGCTTTGATTTGCATTTCCCTGGTAGCTAAGGGTGGTGAGAATTTGAGAATTTTCTTAAGTGTCTTTCAGCATTTTTGTATTCTTATCCAGAGAATTCTCTTTTCAGTTCTGTACCCCATTTTTTATAGTGTTATTTTTTTTACTAGTTTCTTGAGTTCTTTATATATTTTGGAGATCAGACCTCTTTCAGATGTAGGACTGGTGAAGATCTTTATCCAGTCTTTGGGCTGTGAGTTGGTCTTGTTGTCTGTGTCCTTGGGCTTACATAGCTTATCAATTTGAGGCATTCCCAGTTATTAATTGTCAATGTCAGTGTCTATGCTACTAGAGCTTTGTTCAGGAAGAAGTCTCCTGTAACAATTTGATCAAGGGTACCTCTCACATACATTTCTAAGAGGCTCAGTGTGGCTGGATTTATGTTGATGTCTTTGAACCATTTAGACTTGAGTATTGTGCATGGCAATAGACATGGGTCTATATGCAGTCTATTGCGATTTAATAAGGATCAGGATAAACAATTAGGCCGAATAGATGTTTATTAAGGGAGAAATAACTCACAACATAGGCAGATGAATGCAGCGGGTTCAACTGGATCCTATGCCTTCCAGCGTACACCACCAAAAGGAGTGACCCAACCCTTTTCCAGCCTTTTCCCCCAGCTCACATCTGGCCGTGTCTCCACCGCAATGGGCATGGACTAAGCCACAGGTGCAGACAAGGTGAATATCTCACTACAGCAGTCTTCTACACACCATCATCCAGTTGTGCCAGCACAATTTGTTGAAGATGTTTTGTTCCTCCCATTGTATACTTATGGCTGTTTTGTCAAAAATCAGGTATTCTTAGGTGTGTGAGTTAATATTAAGATTTTATATTCAATTCTATTGGTCTACTTGTCTTTCTTTGTGCCAATACTAGGCTGATTTCAGTACAATAGATCTATAGTAGATCTTAAAGTCAGGGTTTGTGATGCCTTCTGAAGTTTCTTTATTGCAAAGGATTGTTTTAGCTATCCTGGGTCTTTTGTCTTTTCATATAAAGTTGATTATTATCCTTTTATCGTCAGTGAAGAATTGTGATGAAATTTATAGGTGATTGCATTGAATCTATAGATTGCTATTGGCAATATTGCCATTTTTCTGTTTATCCTACTTATCCAAGAGCATGGGTGATCTGTCCATTTTCTGGTATCTTCTATAATTTCATTCTTAAAAGACACAAATTTCTTCCCATGTAGTTCCTTCACTTGTTTGGTAAGCTTTACCCAAGGAACTGTATGTTGTTCATGGCTATTTAAAGGGTAATGTTTCTGTGATTTCTTTCTCAGCTCCATTTTCACCCAAATAAAATAGTACTACTGATTTTTTTTGAGTTTATCTTGTATCCTGCTAGTTTGCTGAAGGTGTTTATCAGCTGTAGGAGTTCCCTAGGAGAGTTTATTGGAGCACTTATGTAAGCTATCATATCATCTGCAAGTAGTGACAATTTGACTTCTTCCTTTCAAAGATTAGTCCCTTTATCTCCTTTTGTTGTCTTGTTGCTTTGGCTAGAACTTCAAGTATAATAGTGAAGAGATATGGAGAAAGAGAGGACAGCCTTGTCTTGTTTATGATTTTAGAGGAATTGCCTTAAGCTTCTCTCCATTCAGTTTGATGTTGGCTGTTGGTTTACTATACATTGCTTTTATTATTGTTAGATATGTTATTTTTATCCCTGATCTCTCCAAGACCTTTATCATGATAGGGTGTTGAATTTTGTCAAAGTATTTTTCAGCATGTAGGTAGATGATTATATGTCTTTTTCTCTTTCAGTTTGTTTTGTTTATATGGTGGATCACCTTGATAAATTTTCCTATGTTGAACCATCTCTGCAACCCAGGGATGAAGCCTACTTGGTCATGGTGGATGACATCATCTCCTGTTTTGATTGCTTAAATCGAAGATCATGTTATTTTTCATGACTGTAGTCTGGGCATTTTCCTCCCAGTTAAATGCCACATCACCTATTGATTTATTGTGAGAGTTAGCAATTACTGACTTAATTACTTAAATGATGACTGATTACGTTTAGGCTACAGTTATCTGTCATGTACGAGTTTAGGGATTTGGGATTTGCAGACACGGACATAGCAGAATCTCAATTCCACATGCATCACCAGAGTACTAAGGATGCTGGAAGATTGAGTTCAGGAAATTCCATGTTGCCCACTTAGAAGTACAAGGACTCCACCAAGGTAAGCATGGTGCTTGGGATCTTTGCCTCCCTGCTCCTCCTCTACAACCTTATATTCATTGTGAACTACTATGAGAAGGAAAAATAATGTTACAAGAAGTGCAAGACCATCACAGAGGCCTCGCAGGGGATGATATCCTAGAACACAGATGAGCTACTCTCTCTCAGCTCTGCTGGTGATGCCACTACTGCTGCCATCTTTGCAGCTGCTACCAACATTGTAGCCACTTCTGTTACCCCAGGTATGGGCCAATCATCACAGCTCATGCAGAGAGTCAGTGTCTCACAATGATGTCAGCCCAACATATTTCAGACCATTTAACCATGTGATTATTTTATCATTCAAATCTGTCTTTACTTGAGGAAGAGTAGAGTCTGTATTCACCTTGTTGGAGTTAATTGAAGCATGTCATTTTATTATTTAATTATTTAAATCATTGATGATACCGTTTTCTTATCTCTCCAAGGGTGAATTACTCCAAGGGTGTTACTTTTATTATTCAAATCTATGATTAAATAGCCAATGAATTCTTGAATTTTTCTCCATCTTGAAGGATTCAAGTATAAAACAAAATCCAATTACTTAATATTTCAATCATTTAATTATTACAATCTATATTTATTCATGAAAAATAAAGGGTCCTTGGGTCAGTCAAATGTGCAAGATCATCACATCATCTGATGTTATACTTATTTAACTATAAATTTAGGTCACTAAATAATCAAAGATCAGTGGATTCTGGTCCCAGCTTGTGAGATAGAATATTCTAGATAATCTAATTATGCAATTAAATTATTTAAACCCACAATAACATTATGGACAATAAGTCAGATTTGAAATCAGGCTGGGGGAGTTGATATGATTTCATCTCATTACTTGATTATTTAGTAATTGAAGTAGATCATTATATCAGCCATGATACCTTGAGTTCGGTGCCACCTTGTGGAAGTTAATAGGCAAGGCAATCTAATTATTTATTTGTTTAAATGTTTAAATAAATAATTACTCCAAGTCTGATTTCACCATGTGTAATTTAATTATGCAGCACTATCTCATTTTTCATTCATTTTATAATTATATATTACTTCTTTCAATCAATGATGATGTCGTGCTTCAAGACTGAAGCATGGCTAAATTCTAAAGGCAACCTAATATTGGAAAAAACTATGTGATTATACATAAAATAAATGACATAACAGGGACTCTAAAGTCTTGGGTTCAGAATTCTCATAAAACTGTGAGTGAACATGGCCTCTCTATTTGTTTCCTACAGAGGAAGGTCAGCCTCAAAAGAACAAGAGATATCATAAAGCATTTCAAGAATGTTGGAGAGGTAAGTCCCCACATTGACCTTTGCTACTAAGCAAGTATTAAAGGAATAAAATAGGTCTACATTGGAAACCACATTATTTTCCAACACTCAAAATTATCCTAGGTTAACACACATTATAGTCAGGGATCACACAGGAGATGCATCTCTGATTGTCACAAAGTTGTCTATTCTTCCATTAGAGTACATGAGAGAATTGACTGAAAATCATGTTGAATATAGTTGATCAGTAAAATAAGTGGCATAGCTCGATCCTGGAGAGAATTCATAGCAGTTGAAAATATTTTGATAACAGTTGTTACCAACATTGGAAATCCCTGGATTATTGTTGCACCAGAGGGCTCTTGTTGAGAAATGGAAAACATTTCCCATGTGAATGGAAAAATGCACCTGGGATCATGAGAAAACTCAGTGTTCCAGTAAACTTCGTCATAGAATATCTGTGAATACTAGTGTTATCAGCCGTGTTCATAGTATGTGTGTACATTTTAGTGTGTGTGTGTGTGTGTTTGTGTGTGTGTCTGCATGTCTGTGTATGTATGCGTGTGAGGGAGTGTGTTGTACTTGAATTATTATTTATTCACATACTTCTACCATTTATCTGCAAAATGCTCATGCCTCAAGAATCTCTAATGAAAGCATAATGAAGAGAGTTAGTTTTCAAAAGAATGACAAAGGGCTGAATAAGTCAGGGGCACAGCATTTTTTTGTGCATTCTGTAAATGTGATATGTATATATATGTGTGTGTGTGTGTGTGTGTGTGTGTGTGTGTGTGTGTGTGTGTGTGTGTGTGGTATGTGAGTGCCCATTCATCTCATGGTTTTGGATAAATGTGCTTTCAATTGTAAGTGTGATTTAGAGCAGCTATACTATGTAGCTGTTAAATAGAAAAAGGTAAAATAGAAATAGTAGAAGTAATTTCAACTCAGAGTTGTTTTTCTTGTATAAAATAAAATGAGGATATGCTATAGAGTATTGAGATTGTGGCAATGATTTGGAATAGAGAACTGTATTACCCTGTGATGTGAGATCATAATTGTTGTGTGACTGCATAATTGTTGCATGACATCATTCATGGGATTCTCTTTCCATATGATGGGGACAGAAAGTATCTAGCTACTAAGATGTAGTGGTATCATTGGGTAGCTTAGGCCCTTAAAATAAGTGTTCCAAAAATTTTTAATATGATCATAGATGGAAGGTGATTTTTTTTCAATCAGGCCCTGGCAATAACATGGAATTTTGCTTGTATCTGTTACTATTACCCAAGTCAATAAATCGTAAACTCAGAATAAATTCAGTGCAAAAACATTTAAAATATTTTTTGTTAGATATTCTCTTTCCTAAGAACAAAAATGTCTGGGCTAAGAATTTAATGTGCTCATATATATCCACTATTGGATAAGTTTTTCATTGCCACCTATTTGGGCAATGTTTTAAACTGTTTTTTGGCTAAGACAGAGCTTAGGTTGGACAAGTTTTATTTTTCTCATGTAGCCGCTATACATATTCTGTCATGTACTTTAGAATCCTAGAACTACAGTGTGAATACCTGGGAAGATGTAACACAAGGTGTGCAACATTTCAATATTGTGTTTAGATGATAGCAAAATGCAATTTACCAATGTCCATGTCATCATAATCAATTGTTCTTTGAGGTGCATGGTCATGTGACTTTGGCTCAGTGCCAAGAGATTTCTTTATTTTCTGGACTATCTGTCATAGAAGAGTAGAGCTGTGTTCATCTTTCAGTATATATTGTCTCTGAAAATTGAGGTGTTGACATACACACTAGTGGAGAGTTTCAGTCATCACAAATGATAATCCCACACATTCACCAATCCCAATAATATCTAATGGACTCAAATTAGTGTAACAAACAATGAACATAATAGTCAACATTATTGTATTGGCACAGGGGAGTCTTTGGGTTGGTAGGTAAATGAGGTGCTTTCAAACAGAAGTCACAATGATGGTACGAAGTTTAAATTCAGCTTAGAACACTGCCATGAAATATGGTCTTGTCGATGCACTCATTTGTTTCCTTTGATTTTCTTTTATGTGTTTTAAGAATGGTGTCTGATTTTATTAAGAGAGGCAAGGACTACTCTTGCCCTGGAAGTCCTAGGATATGTAAGGCCTGAATATCAATTCAGTTACTAGAGAAATGCTTGGCTTGACAAGTATTAAACAATGAAGAAGAAAAAACACAGTCTCCCAATTCCATTGCTTGCCAGGTTTAGAAGGAAAGCAATACTGTAGCATCTCATAAGTTTACGTGTGGTGTATGTTCAAGTGGAAAGTTTGCCTGGCCTGTATTCTTGAATTCTTACCACAAAAGGGACCAATCCAATCTAGTCGGAGTTCCATTCAGGGTTTCTAGCTATTTTCTTATATAATTTATTTTTCCTCATTCTATGGGGTACAGTGAGTCCAATGCACTGTTGACTCTGACTTGAGGGCACACTATTCTTACTCCCAATGTCTGCTTTTATTTTATTCTTGATATTACAATATGATCATTTTACCATACCTTAAAGCTCCTTGTGGATTACAAATCCTCCTAACCACCCCTACTTAGTCTCTCTTTTTTAACAAAACATTACTGCTAGTACAGGCTAAATAAGCGTTGGAAAATCTAACAATAGATATGTCCCAATGTATTGGTGATAACCATGATGGCCATAACTGTGCACAAATTTATATGAGAAATTCAGGAATGATGGCCTTGAGAGAAAGAATCTTCCACAGAGAACTTTGTGCAGATCGATATCACCAGAGTCTTTAATAATGTTCTTCTTCAACACTCAGATAGTCATGGAGAACCAACCATTACAAGCATATACAAATTGGTACTTCGAAATTTTACTGAAGCATGTCAGCTGTGGCCATATAGCTTATTTTCCTGCCATGAAAGCATTTGTGAATTTACCCACAGAAAATGAATTAACACTCAATGCAGAGGAATATTCTGACATCTCAGAAATGAGGTCATTATGAGAGCTCTTAGGCCCATATGGTATGAAGTTCCTAAGTGAGAGTCTTATGAGGCATATTTCATCACAAGTTGTTGAACTTAAGAAATTTTTGGTGGAGAATTTTGATGTACTAACACAAATCAGGACCAACTTTGATAAGTCAGACCAGATGACTGCACTCTTCACTCTTCAAAAGATTATCCTATATTGGCAGCGTCTTGAAAAAGATGACCAAAATCAGTGTTATTTTATCCTTCACATCATTGGTACAAGAAGCACTGAGAAATGTTGTGTCCTACCATATTCCTTTCCTTGTGAGTTCCATTGAATATTTCAAGAACCACGTTCTAAGGGAAACTGATATGAAGGTTGCAATGAATGTGTACGAGTTATCATCAGCAGCTTGCTTATCGTGTGAGACTGATCCTGCCGTAGTCATAGCTCTTTCCTCACAAAAATCAGAGAATATTAGTCCAGAAGAAGAATATAAGATTGCTTGCCTCCTGATGGTCTTTGTAGCAGGATCCTTGCCTACATTGGGCAGCAATGTGATGTCACAATACAGCCCTGCTATAGAAGGGCACTGCAACAATATACATTGTTTGGCCAAAGCCATCAACCAGATCACTGCAGCTTTGTTTACCATTCACAAAGGAAATATTGAAGACCAACGTAAAGAATTCCTGGCGCTTGTGTCCTCCAGTCTACTGAAAATCGGCCAAGAGACATAAAACTACAACAAGAAATAGAGAATCTGTTTATTTGCTACTGGATATGATTGTACAGGAATCACCATTCCTAACAATGGATCTCTTGGAATCTTGTTTTCCTTATGTATTTCTGCAAAACGCATACCTTGCTGTCTACAAACAAAGTGTTACATCTCCTGCATAGAATACTTACTCAAGACAAGCATGTGTTTTGTTGCCTTAAAGCCTGAAAACAGTCTTGTGGATCAAATTTTCTTAATGCCATTGCATTCTCTGATCATTGGCTTCCTAATATTGTTGTACTATGATATACTTGGTTGATTTAGTTGCACATTCTCAAAACTCAGTGAAATTCTATGATTTTAGAGTATCATTTGTTTTGAAATACCATAAACTATGTTTTTAATAACTGATAATGAAAAAAAAACTTGCTTGTTTATTCCTGAAGATAAATTTTATCTAGTGATTATTTTAGATAGTGATATGATAGCACTCATTTGTGTGTAAATTATTTCATATAGGGAGAGTTCTGACCTGTACTTATGGTTCTTACTGAGATCAAGACTGGATGTTCATTTCTGTGATGCTTACAAATACATTTGTACTTCATTTTGATCATTTGCCAAACTAAATACTCTAACACTGTTTAATCTTAGAAATGTTAGACAACTTGAGCATTGGAAGCAGATTCTGAACTTCTCAAACAGCAGCTTTTGCTGTTGCCTGTAGAAAGACTACTGATAATTTCATCCTATGCTACTCAATTGGCATCAGCACTACCATGCACCATGCTGTATAATAGACAAATGAGACACTTGTCAACTGTGGATACAGGTATTAGTCCCAAACCACTTTTTATATGTTTTAAATTTTGAACTTCAAGAGTATCTGCCATAACATAAATAAACACTAGTCTGTATCACATTTAAAAAACAAAAGATAAGTAATTCCACAAAATACAGGGTGAGTAAAGCTGTCAAAAGACTATTGTTGGTGGATATCCTCCCCTAGAAATAAATATCTGTACTAAGGAATTAGTGGATTTCTTCCCTTAAGAAGTAAATATCTGTACTTAGGAATTAAAATAATTAGATTTATGACAAGGCATTATGTCTCCTCTGAGATAGGAGACATCCCAAATTTGTTGAGACATTATCTGTTTTCCTGACTCTGAGAGATATGCAGATCAGATGTAGGATTGTGAGGATCTTTTCCCATGTTTTAGGATGCCGTTTGGTCTTGTCAACTGTGTCCTTTGCCTTAGAGAAGTTTCTCAGTTTGAGGAGTGCTCATTTATTTATTGTTGATCTCAGTGTCTGTGCTACTGGTATTATGTTCTGGAAGCAGTCTCCTGTAGCAATTTATTCAAGGGTACCTCACATTTTCTTTTCTAAGAGACTCAGTGTGGCTAGATGAATGTTGAGGTTTTTGATTCATTTGAACTTGGGTTTTGTACATGGTGATAGATGTGTTTATCTGCTGTATTCTACATATCATCATCAAGTTGAGACAGCCCCATTTGATGACGATGCTTTCCTCATCCTATTGTATACTTTTAGCAGTTTTGTCAAAAACCAGGTGTTCTTAGGTGTGTGGGTTAATATCATGGTTTTGATTCAATTAGTTTGGTCTACTTGTGTATTTTTGTGCCCATACCAGGCTGTTTTCACTACTATATCTCTGTTGTACCACTTAAAGTCAAAAGTGGTGATGACTCCAGAATTTTCGATGTTATACAGGGTTTTTTATTTGCAATCCTGGGTATTTTGTTTTTTCATGGAAAGTTGAGTATTATTCTTTCAAGATCAGTGAAGAATTGTGCTTGGATTTTAGTGGGGATTGCATTGCACCTGTAGGTTGCTTTTGGCAAGATTGCCATTTTTTACTGTTTATCCTACCTATCGAAGAGCATGGGAGATTTTTCATTTTCTGGTATCTTCTTTAATGTTTTTGCTTTAAAGACGAAAAGTGCTTGCCAGATAGATCTATCGCTTGCTTGGTAAGCATTAATTCAAGCTGTGTTATGATGTTTGTGGCTATTGTAAATGTGATGTTACCCTGATTTCTGTCTATATTTCTTCATTGTCTGAATATAATAGGGCTACTAATTTTTTTTTTAGTTAATCTTGTATCCTTTTTCATTTGCTGAGTGTTTTTTATCAGCTGGAGAGATTCCCTAGTAGAATTTTTTGGAGCACATATGTAAACTATCATATTATTGGAAAATAATGTCAGTTTCATTTCTTTCCTTTAAATTTGTATACCCTTGATCTCTTTTTGTCTTACTGTCTTTGTAAGAAACACACATATAATATTTTCTATTTATCAAGATGGTGGGCAGCGTTTTCTTCTTCCTGATTTTTTGATGAATCATCTGAAGTTTTTCTGGATTCAGTTTGTTGTTGGCAGTTGGAAAGAGAAATGCTTTTTCGTCAAATGAACTAGAACAATGGGATGATGGTGTGAAGACTGCAGAAAGACCCATGTCTATTGTCATTCACACAACCGAAGTCCAAATGGATCAAATACCTCAACACAAATACAGCCTTACCAAAACTTTGAGAAAAGAATGTGACAGTTACTCGTGAACAAACTGATAAAGAAGACTGCTTCCTGAACATAACAGGAATAGCAGACATTGACTGGATCACCAATTGATAAAAGAAACCTCATGAAACTGAGAGGCTTCTGTAAGGCAAAGGACATAGTCAACAACACCAAAAGGGAGAACACATACTGGGAAAAGAAGTTCACCAACCACATGTGTGACACAGGGCTCATCATCAAAATATACAAAGAACACAAGAAACTAGACTCTTAACACCAAATAATCCCATAAAAACTAGGGTATAGTAGTGAATAGAGAATTCCCAATAGAGGAAAACAAAAAGGCTGAAGAACAGATGAGAAAGTGTTCACCATTCTTAGCCATCAGGAAATGCAAATAAAAGCAACTCTGAGATACTAGCATAGTCCTGACAGAATGGACAATTTAGGTAATAACATTACATTTGTTATTTCATTTAGGAGTCCTTTCAATATTCTTCACTGAATGAAGACTCATCAATTTTGCATCCAAATAAGGTCCATTTCAAATTCATTTAATCATACATTGGGTTCTGATAAGATGTCAACTCGGGAAAACGATGTACTTTGTCCTTCTAGATGTTGAATTAATTTCTTGAAATATCAAGGCCAGAAGATTCTGAGATTAGAACTTACACCACACCCTCTTTCTCTATATTCTTTATTCATTTTATATTGACTTATGTTTACTCTACTTTACAAGATGTTTGCTAGGTACCCATGCTACAAAATGGTATGTAGGCAGAAATTATGCACACAAGTGTGAATGGAAATAAAAGGACATGATTGGAGTACTGAGAAAGAGTACTTTCAATCAGCTTCATAATCAGAGAAAATCATCTAGTGAGATGTCAATATAATTTTTCATTTTTCAGCGGATCACATTGATAGATTTTAATATGTTGAACTATGCCTACTTGGTCATGATGGATGATTTCCCTGATGTGTTCTGGGATTCTATTTTACAGTATTTTATTGAGTATATTTGCATCAATGTTCATGAGGGATATTGGTGTCTAGTACTCTTTCTTATTTGTGTCTCATGTGGCTTGTGTACCAAGGTAATTGTAGCCACACATAAAGAATTTGGTAATGAACCATCTGCATTTATTTTGTGTTACAATTTGAGGAGTGTTGGTATTAGCTCATCTGTGAATTTCTGGTAGAACTCTGCACCAAAGACATCTGGCCTTACCCATTTTTTTTTTGGTTGGGAGGCTTTGATGACTGGTTATATTTTAATACAGGTTATAGTTATATTTATTTATTTATTTTTCATAAGGGTAATATTTGAGCATGGCTGCTTTTATATTATTTTTTTATTTTATATATTGATCCCAGTTCCCATTCCCTCTTTGCTCTTTCCCTTCCACTTTCCATCTCTTCCACCCTATCATGCCCCCAGACTACCCTCCCCTCCCATCTTCCCCCACAACACATGTAGGGTGATGCACTCCAGGAGTGGTGATCTACAAAGTCCATAGTGTACCAGGAATACATATTGGTTCCATCTGTCTGTGATCCTTTAGATTGTTCAGGCCTTCTAGTTGAGACCCATGTTCAAGTTTTTTGAGTCAGTCCCATGTTGGATTCAGAACTGTCAGTTTCGGGGACCATTAGATTCTCCTTGTTCAGGTCAGCTTTGCTTATGCGTTTCTGCTTGGCTCAGTGTTTGGATGTAGGTGTTTGATTCATTTCCATCAGCAACTAGATGAGGGCTCCATGTAATTGACCTCTTTGTCAGAAAAGGGCATTTATGGTAGTGTGTCCACTGTTGCTTAAATTGTTAGTTGGTGTCAGTCTTGTAGGTCTCCAGACATTTCTCTAGATTCCATTTTCTCTTCAAAGGTATAATGGCTCCTTCTTTTGTGGTCTCTCTCTCTCTCCCTCTCTCTCTCTGTCTCTTGCTCTCTCTCTCTGTCACACACACACACACACACACACACATTCATGAGAGGGTATATTCCCCAAATGTGTGGTCAAGTCTAGAAATGGCCAGAGTTTCACCTAGAGGAAGCATCATGATATAACCAAGACAAGT
>JANBXA010000564.1:0-107879 GCA_030556225.1 Cricetiscus sungorus
TAGTGCCATGTCGCGCGCTAACATCCCGCCTGCAAGAAGGACGTGCAACACGTCGGATTCTTCTGTGAACAAGCTTTAATGAACATATAGCTTGCTGATAAGAGAAGGACCCCGAACAAAGAACTGGGCATTGCTATATACACACTGAGGCACTCGTGTCCCCTCCTAATTGGTGCAGGTCTCGTGCATGCCCTGGACATGGGCGGTCATGAGTACAGAGTCTCTCGGGTGGACGCTAGCCCGCCATCACAGGGTCATAAATAAAGAAGTTGGCACCATCCTTACAGCGCAGCACCAGGCAGCCCTCAGGCAGCTGCCAACATCTCCCCCTATTTTGTTATTTATGCAAGGTCGATCTACCATCAGGGTCTTATTGGTCCTTCAGGGATCAAGACCTTATAAGGCAATAAATTCAGGGGGACACCTTCCTGTGTGCAATGAGATCAAGCTCTACAGTGTACAAAGGCTGTCCAGGTTATGTGATGCCCATTCCTGGTGCAATGCCATGAAGGCTCAGGGTGCAAGGGCCAACACAGTAACTCCTGACTTATTCCTTGAGAATATTCAACCAAACCTGGGGAGAGGTGCCTATTTCGAGTGTGGTAGGGCTTGAGCAATGACCACTTTATCTCTTTTTTGTTGAGCACGGACCTTACACAAGAAAGAACTACAACAGGAACAGTAGCCCCAGGCACATTAGCAGGCCGACCCCAATTATCCCTGCCCACTCTTTGAAATGGGAAAATGCTGTGGAGATCCATGAAGTCAATTCTGCAGCCAGGGACGCATCCCCCCGCATGGAATTCACTGCAACGATGGCCAATCTCAGCTTTTCTTGTAGCTGCTCATATTCTGCTGACCAATTTCCTAAAAGATACTGAGACAATTGTTTAGAGTAATTTGCAGCCTTAGTAGAATTATCATATTGAATGCTGGTCACACATAGCCCAGAATATTTCCATTGGCAGCCCAATTGAGCAATTTGCCATAATATGTCAATTTGTTCTTGGACCAAATCTATACGTTGATTGATGACCATCAATCCGCCTTTCAGTTGGGCATTGATAGCTGATTGTTCATCCAAGGCCATTGCAACAGTTGAAGACAGTTTATTTAATGCATTGGCTGTCTGTACTGTGGTACCCATGGCAATGGCAGCGGTGGTATCTCCCACGGCTGCAAGGGATATGGCTGTAATGATGGCTGCAGTAATGCCAAAATCTCTTTTTTGCCGATACAAAGTCATTACATGAGGGGCATCCACAGGTACAGGAAGCCATCGAGGCATACGAGCCTCTATGGCTATGGAATATTTGGTGGCATTCCAACAATGAGTATAAAAGCATGTAGTATTAGTGCAAGAAAGAATTCCATTCGTTACTATATTATAATTGCTAACAATAAACATAAAGGGAGGGTATACACAAACTGGAGTGGGCCTAAAGGTTACGTTTTTTTCCAGGTTTATTCCATCCCCATAGCAACCGGTATTAACCAAGTAGCCAGAAGTGGATAACTTAGTTGGAGTGAATGCAAAATTGCCCCATCTCTTGGAGGTGCTCCATGCATATTCAGAAATGCCATGTGCACCTCCATTTATGCCAACCATAGGGTCCAAATTCATGCAGCTACCATTAATACCACATAATACCCAATTATCAAAAGGATTGAAGTGATAAAGCTGCATAGGATCTTGATCAGTATAATTCGTCCCTGCAAAGGTGGAATTAAAAACAGTACCGATTCCAGAGGAAAAAGTAAAAGTCCTTTCAGCAGTAGCCCAAATCACCTTACGTGACTGACAGCCAGTCCAGGGCCAATATTGGCCCCAATTTTCTCCATGACAAAATGGTTCCCACTTAGGTTGAGGAGGAAGCGTACCCTCATCTCCCCCTTGTCGCGCCGGCCACCATCCAGAAATCCAGGTAGCATTGGCTTTCACACAGGGCCCAGACATATCCTATGGCAAATCAAACCATGCTGCAGTTTGGTTATATAGGATCACACAGGAATTATAATTTTGGGAACTATTATACGTCATAACAAAACACAAATTAGCAGACAATGAAAAGCTTCTATGCTCCCCCAAGCCAGCAATCTTTACATCCAAGGATAGAAAGGGCAAATTAAAGCTCCCACCCGAACTAAAAAGATGAGGAAACAACTTAGCATCATGATGAATCAGCATCGGCTTTGGGAATACTGATAGTATCCCCCATCTCAGTTCTTCTCTGCTCTTGGATATCCACACCAGGGACAGACACGTCAGTAGGAGCGTCCTCATCCTGGGTCGTCAAGATCCATCTTGTCAATCATTCAGGGACCCACAGCGGATTTTCTTCTCCCTGGGGAAAAACACAAACAGCTCCCCTGGATCTTATTAAAATAGGATCCGGGCCTTTCCATTCACCAGAAAGCACATCTTTCCATTTGACCATTTCCTTAGGGGGTACAGGCCATTGCCCATGACGTTCAGCCACAGAGCGGCCTTTATCATCTAAATAAAAATAATTAAGAGTCAATAAAATAGTGGAAAGTGTCACCCGTGGGGTAGAGGGGACATCCTTAATTCCCCCTTTTTGTTTATTTAGGTAGATTTTAAGTGTGCGATGTGCATGTTCAATGATCTCCAGCCCTTGAGGATTATAAGGCAAGCCAGTGATATGGGATACTCCCATATGATGACAAAATTGTTTAAATTTTGCGGAAGCATATGCAAGTCCATTATCAGTCTTTAAAACTTTAGGGATTCCCCATGCACTCCAAGCCTCCAAGCAATGAGTAATGACATGGGAGGTTTTTTCACCTGACAACGGAGAGGCATAGATTATTCCAGAACAGGTATCAACAGAGACATGAACATATTTCAACTTTCCAAATGAAGAGATATGAGTAACATCCATTTGCCAAAGTTGTAGCGGCTGCAAACCTCATGGGTTGACTCCTATGTGAGGTGTATTGATATAGTTACAACAATTGCCACATTTAAGTACTATGTCTCTGGCTTGTTGTCTAGTAATGGAAAAGCGCCTCCTCAATGTCTCAGCAGGAACATGAAATAATGAATGAAACTTGATAGCTGAGTCTATAGAATCCAGCAGCATACACGCTTGCGATCTAGTAGCTAAGTCGGCCAAATGATTCCATTGAGCCATTGGCCCAGGGAAACCAGAATGAGCTCTTATATGTGTAATGTAGCATGGGGAACATCTGGAAAGCAATACTTGCTGTATCTGGTTAAAGAGGTGGGCAACAGTGCTGCTTGGCTTGATTAACCCAGCCACTTCTAGGGAATTGACTGCATTAACTACATAGGATGAATCTGAAATTATATTAAAAGGACCTGGAAAGGCCTGTAAAACTTCTAACACAATCTGACATTATACATGTTGAGGAGTATCTGGAGTATATTGTTTTGTCACCACCTTGCCATTATGCACATAAGCACCAAGTCTTGTTTTTGATCCATCAGTAAAAACCATGTCTCCATCAGGGAGAGGGCTATTACTAGTAACCCGAGGGAAAACCAAAGTCTGTGCTCATGCAAATGTCAGAATAGGATGTTTTGGATAATGATTATCAAATGTACCCAAAAAGGAGCAAACTAAAATAGCCCATTCATCATTTACTGCTGCTAATGTTTGCAGTTGTTCCATAGTATATGGAATGATGACTGTATCAGGGTATGCACCAAAATGTGTGAGTGCAGTTTTTAAACCCCGCAAGGCCAACTTGGCCACAGCAGAAGGGTACCATTCTATTGTCTGTGCTGGAGAAGCTTGCGGATGAATCCAGAGTAAAGGTCCATTTTGCCAAAACACAGCAGTAGGCAGCTTATCGGTAGGCAGTAAGCATAATTCAAAGGGAACTTCAGGATTTAATCTAAGTAATTGAGCTTCCTTAATAGCCTTCTCCACTCTTTGTAGGGCCTGAAGGGCTTCAGCAGTAAGCTCCCTTGGAGATGTTAGTTGTGCTTCTCCTTCAAGGATATCAAATAATGGCTTTAATTCAACTGTGGTTAATTTTAAATAGGGTCTAAGCCAATTAATATCTCCTAATAATTTTTGAAAATCATTTAATGTTTTTAAATGGTTTCTTTTTATTTCTACCGTTTGAGGTATTATAAACTCAGGGTGAATAACTGCTCCCAGAAACTTACCCACCTCAGATTTTTGTACTTTCTCTGAGGCAATTGTTAAACCATAGACCTGGAGTGATTTAACCAAATCCTGATAAGCCTGCTCCAATTTTATATTATCTGGGCCACATAATAGTATGTCATCCATGTAATGTAGAATCTTAAGCTTTGGATATTGTTTCCTAATCGGAGCTAAGGCTTGTTGAACATATAATTGACACATGGTTGGGCTGTTCGCCATACCCTGTGGCAGAACCCTCCATTGGTATCTAGTATCAGGTTCAACATGATTAATAGCAGGAAGAGTAAAGGCAAATCTCCTTTTATCTTGAGGGTGTAATGGTATAGAAAAGAAGCAATTTTTAATATCTATTATTATTATCTCCCATAATCAAGGCAATGCTGATAGCAGTGGAAGGCCTCTCTGAACAGAACCAAAAAGTTGCATTTGAGCATTGATGGCCCTTAAATCATGTAACAACCTCCATTTACCAGAATTCTTCTTTTTAATAACAAAAATTGGGGTATTCCAGGGTGACTTAGACTCTTCAAGGTGGCCTAATTGCAATTGTTCTTGTACTAATTGATGAGCAGCTTCTAGTTTTTTCAGAGGATAGAGGCCATTGAGGAACCCATACAGCCTCCTCTGTCAGCCATGGTATGGGTAACTTGCCCTCAATGGCCACTAAGAAAAACCCAATCCAGTCCTATTCCCTTTTCCAACTGGTTGAATAGGTTCAGAGATCCCCTGTAAATTTTTTCCAATACCTCTGCCAGGGACATATCCCATGGAAGACATCATATTTTGCACAGGTAATGAATATTCATTCATAAGTCTCAGGCCTAATTTAGTAAGGATGTCTCTTCCCCACAAATTTACTGGAAGAGGAAGGACATAGGGCACGAACCCCCCTTGTTGACCCTCAGGTGCTTTCTATTTGAGCATTTTTCCACTAATTGTAGGACTGGCCTCATAGACAAGACCTTGTAAGGAATGAGAAGATTGCCTTACTGGCCATTTTGCAGGCCACCAGCTTGTAGAAGTGATGCTTTTGTCAGCACCTGAATCCAAAATTCCTTCAAAGTGTTTTCCCTCAATCTCTAAGACCAATGATGGACATGTATTAAGATCCAGCATGAGATAAGCCGAGTCTATCCTTGAAGAGCCAAAACCCTTGTCCTCTCGACTCTTTCCAGTTGAATTAAACTGAGCATGACAACTAGGTAAAATAAGCAATTGAGCAATTCTATCTCCTGGAGCAATAGAGAATAGACCACGGGGGGGGGGAAGAGCACATGATTTCTAATTGTCCTTCATAGTCCTGATCGATCACCACTGGATGAACCACCAGACCTTTCATAGTAGTAGATGATCTTCCTAAAAGCAAGCCCACAGTGTCCTTAGGGAGTGGTCCTTTAAAATCAGAAGGAATGGGCTGCACTCCCATTTGGGGAGTGAGAATTATTTTGGTGGTGGAACGGAGCTCCAATCCTGCTGAACCTGCAGTGGCTCTCCTCTGTGTGGATGTTTGTTCCCCCAATTCACCTGAGTGGTGGTGGCCCCATATATTTGTGGGCCCTGAGGTCTGGGGCCCCGCTGGGCGTTTTTTGAATCTCCAATAGGTCTGCATGTAATATCTTTCACTGACCTACATTTATTGGCCCAATGCTTCCCCTTCTTGCATTTAGGACATATGCCAGGCTGGGCTTTTCCTCTACCACCTGAACCTGCCCTGCATTCTTTCCTTATATGGCCAGGCTTGCCACATTGATAACATATCTTCTGGTGGCCTCCTTGTCTCTTTTGTCCTTGCAAAATGGCAGCTGCCAGCCCTGCAGCAGTCAGTGGGCCCCCTATTTCTCTACAGGCTTTCAACCAGGCTTGTAGCCCCTTTCCTTTACATGGAGTTATAGCATTATGACATTCTTTGGTACATTGCTCATAAATCAATTGTTCAATCAATGGAATAGCTGATTCTGAATCCCCAAAAATCCTTCCCGCTGCCTCTAGCATGCGTGCCACAAAATCAGAGAAAGGCTCATCGGGACTTTGGATAATTTTCATAAGGTTCCCAGATACTTCTCCCTTGTTGGTGAGAGCCTTCCAGGCTTTTACTGCACAAGCGTTAATCTGGCTATACACTTCTAGGGGATAAGCTGTTTGATTATTAATCCATTGTCCTTGTCCAGTTAACATCTCATAGTTCCAAATTGCCTGTCCTGCTGCAGCATTTGCACGAGCCTGGGACTAACAGGCATCTTGCACAACGCCTTCCATTCTATGTACTGACCCATGCTAATCAGGCAGACTTTAGTTACAAACTGCCAATCAGCTGGAGTCATTGCAGTATTTTGCATTCTCTCTATTAAAGACATGGTGTAATTAGCGGTGACTCCGTAAGTCCGAACCGCTTCATCTAATTTCTTAACTTGTTTTTGCTCTAGAGGCTGATGGGAGCGGACCCCACCGTCCTCAAACACTGGAAACATCTGCCTCATAGCTGCTCGTGTCTTAGCGGAACAAAAGGAATGACCAGCTTCAGGGTATAGCAGGGGTGCTGAAGGCATCACCCTTGAGAGCCGTCTGTCTTTTGATCTCTTGGCTACATGCTGCTCTGCCTCCGCCCCTAACTCCTCCTCCTCTGATTCTGACGAATCAGTCTCAGATCCCTCGTCTCTGGATCCGATATAGTCAATCTCTCTAATTCCTTTAATGGATACAAAGTATCGTCTCTGGAGAGCTTGGCCTTCGCTCCCCAGGGCTCATTTCCTTTTTCAGGCTGCTTCTCTGTGGCTGGTAGACTACCTCTTGCTTTTGGTTTACGAAATTCCCTTTCGCGCACCCAGCTTTTCACTGCGCTCCGTTTCTGACATGCTTTCCTGAGCTCACAAAAGCGCTTCCTGACTAGCTGCTACATCACAGGCAAACTTCTCATCCTCAAGACATGATCTTACTAACTTCCATAAGGGCAAGGTGCAGCCTTGCCAATCCTCTTGTTGTTTTTCTAGATCTTTATACAATTTTTCCCAGCCCGGGACTGTAAGAGAACCCGAAACTGAAAACCATGGTGTGGTTTTCTCTATATCCTTCACAAACCTTTCCATCGTCCTTTGAGAGACCTTAAGCCTTTTTCCTTTAAGTAGGCTCTGCAGTGAGGTGGTAACAGCGTGTGTGTTCCCCATGCCACTTCTTTATTTACAGAAGAGTCTCACACACGGGGCAGCGGAGCGGCTTATCTACGTCCGACTTACCCGCTGCACAGTGCTTAAAACTGGTAGTGATGAAAACACTATAGAACAGCCAGAAAGACAAGCAAAGTCAGAAAAACAAACAACAACCCAAGTATTGCTTCAGGTAGCATGCCTCTCAGAGCTTATTTCTGTATTACCGTTCTCGCAGTTCTGAATCCACTTCAGTTATCTGAAGGGTCCTCCTTGATGCCACAGATGGTTGTTTCCCGGGTTTCAGCACCAGATGTCGCGCGCTACCATCCCGCCTGCAAGAAGGACGCGCAAAACATCGGATTCTTCTGCGAACAAGCTTTAATGAACGTATAGCTTGCTGATAAGAGAAGGACCCCGAACAAAGAACTGGGCACTGCTATATACACACTGAGGCACTCGTGTCCCCTCCTGATTGGTGCAGGTCTCGTGCATGCCCTGGACATGGACGGTCATGAGTACAGCTTCTCTCGGATGGACGCTAGCCCACCATCGCAGGGTCATAAATAAAGAAGTTGGCACCATCCTTACAGCGCAGCACCAGGCAGCCCTCAGGCAGCTGCCAACAGTGCCACAGTCCAGGCAACATGGCTTAGCTTTCTGTACCCAGGTAAGTCAGTCTTCTTGGTCCAGAGTGCCCATGTCATGCAAGGTCAGTGTACAAGTCTACAAGGATACTGCATCCTGGACTATATCTGGCCTGAAGTGTGTAATTTCTCATCCCACTGCCTGCAGCTTGTGCACATTACCACCTTGCCTCCATTTGTTCCTGAACATGCCCAGCTTCACCCACAACAAATTTTGGAAACAACGAAGTTCCCAGTATCTCCAGCCTACAGTCAGTATCTCAAGGCCAGATTGTCATTTTCTTTCATTCACAACTCATCGACTGCCATCATTTCTCCTCATTTTAAAAGTCTTCTGTCTGGATTTCCTTTAGTTTCACTTAGACATATTTTTTTTGCTAATTCTAGAATACAGGTATATTTCAGTGACTGAGAATCCTTAGAAAAATTTTCTGATCCCAAGGACAATACCTGAAATTTTGAAATGGCCTGGGAGCCACTAGCTTCATGATCATATTCAAGTTGGTATAGAGTTCAAGGCAGGGAATCTGAGTTGAAGCATCCAAAGTAGACTGTGGACTGAAGAGTATCCAAAGATCACAGGCAGATCTGTAGGTAGTTTGAGGAATGTGGGAAATAGCATTTTCCTAAATTGACCATACCAGGAGGTGAAAAATGTCAGGATGTGGAAGAAGAGATATTGTGACACTGGTGATACATTGATAAAAGTTTATGAGAGTCAGTCAAGATCAATATAGCAAAGGAGGCACACTGGATATCTTTAGAAGCTATGTATTGGTAGTCCAAAACTTTAATACAAGGACTCAGGATTAAGAAGTAGAGGAAACATTGTAAGGAGTAATCCACATAGACTGCATGAAATTGATCTTAAAATGCCACAGACTGCTCAGTGGGTAACAGGTCTGTGTGGAGACCAAGACTTGGATGAACAGGTCAGGGGTGGCTTCGGCTTGACAGACAGACACAAACACACTTGAGGAGGTTTGCGAATTGTTGCAAAGTTTACTTCAAAGTATCAGGTTTTTATGCAGAAAGAACTAATCTTGGTTACAGTTTAAAGATAAACAAACATACTATAAAAATGTCAGCAATTCCTTTTGAAGTATGAGATAGTAAATACATCTAAGCAAGTGCATAATTGAGAGCCTCTATTTTGGCCTGCTTGTGGTCAGCATATCAGAGATTTGATTTACTGAGTAAAGAGAAGAATTGTCTTTGAACACTAAACTTTTAATAGCAATGATTCAAGGTCCCTAAGATACCAAGTTAGAATTTTGTAGTAACTCCCATAGTAGCCTAGCTACGGGTAGGCTGATTACAGGCAAGGTCACATTGTGGGCTGCTTCCTTACAGCTTTAGCCCTAATTGTTTATTAGGCCTTGGGCTGACATCTGTCACTGTGGGTTTTATGATTTGAGGCACAGAGGTCAACATCCATCCGCTGAATATTGGTCTGTATCTCTTTCAGTTCCTGAAACTATATCTAAGTGTTCTCTAAGCATCTCTGAATTAACAGTGGAGCTACAGGCTAACATGCCCATAATTAAAAGGGCATTATTGTATAGCACAAAACACATTTAGCACCCATTCCAAGCAGCCAGCTAAGTAAGCACCTGCAGGGACCTGGACCACTTTTCCCCAGGAGGCGTAACCATGTGTTGTGGGAACCGCTGGACAGGTAGCCATTGAGACTTCTCTCAGCATTGCTACACTGTCTCCACTGGGGCTGGTGTGGCATTAAAAGAAATCTTAAAATTTAAATCTTAAATCTTAAAGACTTAAAAGAAGTCTTAAAAGAAATATATTAGTATTGGGCCAGGGTACATGTTCAACAAACCCTTCACATGCCTGGATGTTGCTGGGTCTGCTTTGAGTACAAAAAGCCAACCTATCCATACAGGATAAACATAAGGGGTCACTTTCCTAATCTTCGGACTACAAAGATGGCCCTCTGTTGGAGGAGAAACCTCTTGGATTATCCAGATTTACAGACATTTAAATAGAGGCACACCTATGCCCACTGGGAAACTAGGGTAGAAAGATAGAAATTCCACATTCAACAACTGGAAGGAGTGATGCATAAATGGCAATACAAGAAAACACCAAACAATAGAAAGACAAGAATGACAGCACAAGAATCTTGGAAATCTACCCAAACAACACCAGGACACAACACAGCAGATGAACTAGAACAGAATGAGTTAAAAATAACTTCATAAAAACAATAGACGCCATCACAGTGGATATGAGAAAATCTCTTAAAAAATGGAAGAATATTTTTTTTAAAAAATACTGGAATAAATAACAGTAAAGGCTAGCAAAAATGCAAGAAATTAACAATTTTTTTAAAGAATTAAGAAACGCCAAGAAAAAAACAATCAAACAGATGAAGAAAACAATTCTAACAGTTGCAGTTCAAACATCAATGCAAAATAATAAAATACTGGTAAAGCAAATCAAAGAATAAATCAGAGAAATCATGGACCATAACGAAGTAGGCTTCAACCCTGGGATGCAGGGGGTGGTTTAACATACAGAAATCTGTCAAAGTAATACACCATATAAACAAACTGAAAAAGAAAAAAATATATGATCATCTCCATAGATGCTGAGAAACGCTTTGATAAATTTCAACACTCTTTCATGACCAAGGTCGTGGCGACATCAGGGATAACAGGGACATTCCTTAACATAATAAAAGCAATATACAGTAAACCAACAACCAAAATCAAACTAAATGAAAGCTTAAGGTGATTCCTCTAAAATCAGGAATGAGAAAAGGCTGTCCTCTCTCTCCATATCTCTTCAATATTCTACTTGAAGTTCTAGCTAAAGCTATAAGACAACAAAAGGAGATCCAAATTGAAAGGAAAAAGTCAAACTGTCTCTGTTTGCAGATGACATGATAGTTTATATAAGCAACCCAATCAACTCTACCAGGGAACTCATACAGCTAATAAACACCTTCAGCAAATTAGCAGGATTTGCTGCTAATAAACTCAAAAAAAATGAATAGCCTTATTTTATTCAGATGAAAATGGGGCTGAGAAAGAAATCACAGAAACATTACCCTTTAAAATCGCCACTAACAAAATAAAGTACCTTGGGTTAAAAGTGACCAAACAAGTGAGGGAACTATATAGCAAGAACTTAGTGTATTTTAACAAAGAAAATAAAGAAGATACCAGAAAATGAACAGATCACCCATGATCTTGGATAGGTAGGATAAACAGGAAAAATGGCAATATTGCTAATAGCAATCTACAGATTCAATTCAATCACCTATAAATCCCATCACAATTCTTCACTGACCATAAAATGATAATAATCAACTAAATACAAAAAAATCAAAAAACCCAGGATAGCCAAAACATACCTCTGCAATAAAGTAACTTCAGGAAGCATCACCTCCCCCTACTTTAAGATGTACTGTAGGGCAATTTTACTGAAAACAGCCTAGGATTCGACCAAAGAAAGACAAGTAGACAAATGAAATCTAATAGAACATCCTGATATTAACCCATGCACCTATGACTACCTGATTCTTGACAAAACAGCTAAAAGTACACAATGGGAGGAGGAAAGCATCTTCAACAACTGGTGCTACAACAAATGGATGATGGTGTGTAGAAGACTGCACACGAGTCTAACACCATACACAAAACTCAAGTCCAAATGGGTCAAACACCTCAACATAAATCCAGCCACACCGAGCCTCTTAGAACAGTAATTGGTAGGTACCCTTGAACAAATTGTTACAAGAGACTTCTTCCTGAACATATCTCATGTAGGACAGACACTGAGATTGAAAATTAATAAATGGGAACTCCTCAAATTGAGAAGCTATGCAAGGCCAAGAACACAGACAACAAGACCCAACAGCCCAAAGAATGGAAAAAGATGTTCACCAGTCCTACATCTGACCGAGGGCGGATCTCCAAAATATATAAAGAACTCAAGAAACTAATAAAAAAAACAAATAACACTATTAAAAAATGGGCTATAGTACTTAAAAGAGAATTCTCAGGATAAGAAATCAAAAACACTGAAAGACACTTAAGAAAACTCTCAACATCCTTAGCTACCAGGGAAATGCAAATCAAAACCTCTGTGAGATGCCATATTTCTCCTGCCAGAATGACAACACTTAGGAACATCAATGACAACTCATGCTGGAGAGGATGTGGAGAAAGGAGAACACACCTACACTGCTAGTAGGAGTGCAAACTTGAACAGCCATTTTGGAGATCAGTATGGCAATTCCTCAGTAAAATGGGAATCAGTTTACCACAGGAACTGGCAAGCCCCCTCTTAGGCATGCACCCGAATGATCCACATCCATGCAACAAAGAAATGCTCAGCTATATTGATAGCAGCAGTATTTGCAATACCAAGAACATGGAAACAACCTAGTTTCCCCTCAATTGAATAATGAATAAAGAAGATGTGCGTTATTTACAAAATGATATACTACTCTGTGGAAAAAGAAAATGGAATCTTGAAAGTCGATGGAATGTGGATGGAGCTTGAATGACATTATCCTGAATGATGTAACCCAGTCACGAAAGAGAAACTTGGTATGTTCTCACTCATATATGAATTTTCGACATAGAGTAAAGATCACCAGTGTATTCAGATTTCTACAAGTTCCCTCACAGAAGGGAAAAGTGACATGATATTCTGAGCATATTGGGAGTGGAGGATTGATTAGAGAGGGTAGTAGAAGAAAGAGAAGGGGAGGAGAGCAAAGCATGTGGGACAAGGAAGTCATGGGAGGGATAAATGAGAGTGAGAGAGGGAGACAATAAAAGAGGGAGCCATGTATATTTGAAGTGAAAACTGACTCTAGATAAATGTTCAGAGACCTACATGACTGATCTCAACTAACAATTTGAGCAAGAGTCAAAAGGCTACCATAAATTTCCTTCCCTGATAATGAGTTTGATGACAAACTTATACATAGTCACATAGCCATAATCTAGTGGCTGATGGAAGAGAAGCAGACACCAATAGGTAAACACTGAGTGGAACTGAATTGCAGATGCAGAGAGGGATAAACTGAACAGGCTACAGAAACCCACAGCAACAGCTGACCTGAAAAGGGAGAAGCTAATGGGCCCCCAGATGGAAAGCTGGGTACCCAGAATTGGACTGACTCAGACCCTTTGAATATGGGCCTCATTTAGAAGGCCTGTATGGTCTAAGAGACCTCTGACAGTGGAAGTGGGATGTATCCCTGTGGCATGCATGGACATTGGGAGCAATTCCCCATGGAGGAATACTCCCTTAACCTAGAGGCAGTAGGGAGGGCTAGTTCCTACTCCAAATTATTTAACAGATTTAGTTGAGTCTTCCTGAAAGCATCACACTACATGTGGAGTATTGGGGAGTGAGGGGAAAGAGTGGCCGATGGTGCATGGGAGTGGGGGAGAGAGGGAAGGACAAAGAAAGGGAGAACGAACAGGGATCCATATGTAAAATAAAAAAAAAGAAAAAGGTTGGAAACTGGTAAGTGACAGATACACAACTCACAATTAATTTTTATGCTCAGAGAATTTATCTGACCAAAAGATAATTATTAATAAATTTCTGATCAATATGAATGATGGAGGTGAATAACCTTATTTGAGGTAAAAATAAAATTGTCTTTAAAATAAAAAAAAACAATTAATCAAAAAAGTAAAGATATTGTATAATTAATTCAGCAAGATGGACCTTAACTGGACTCTTCAGGGAATAGAGGATCATTTATTTAAATAATTATATAAATATTTAGATGATCTTGCATATTAACATGTATCATCAATTTAAATAATTTAATTATGAAGTTAGATTACCTGAAATACTTGATCCCGCATGTTAGCACCAAACCTCAGGTATTGTGGATGACATAATCATTGTTTAATAAAACTAAATAATCAAGCAAATGAGATATCACATCATCTCCTTCCCCAAGGTGGCTCCAAACCAGACTCACAATTTTTTTCAGCACTGATTTAAATAATGCAATGACATAATAATTAGATAGTTTTGCATATATGACACCCACAATATGGTGCAGAAATCCACTGATCACCAATTATCTAATGTCCTATTTTAATAATTAAATAATTATAAAATCAGTGGATGACACTCAGCACCCACAAATTGTCTCCTACATGGCTACTACATAATGGTGCCAATCTGATTATTTAATCAGATTAGAGTGGTAAGATGTTTAAATGATTAAATGTCATTTTGTATCCAGGGTTTAAGAGGACATCAGATAGGTGAAGTTGGGCAGCTGCCTCATTAGAAATGATCTGCTATCCAATTATCCCTCAGTCTATTCTAATAAATGGATGAATATCTTCCTGAAAGAAGTTAACAAAGAAAATCTCACCTTTTGTTGAATACTTGTGAGAATTTTAATCCACAGTTGTACTTCTTATTTAAGATGACATTCTTCTACAAAAGTCTTTGAACTGATTCTCCACAGACTATAATTCCTGATATCAGGTAATCTTGAATTGGGTAATATTAATAGCTGTAGCCCACCTTCCAGGGATTTGGCTATGACTTGGTTAGGAGAATCAATTTCCACAAATGCTGTCCTTAAAAGGTTTATGAGGTACTTATCTTGGGAGACTAAAATATCCAATCTAAGTTGCTCTCTGGTTCTTGGCCCATGATACTAGAATATAGAATTCCAGCAGCGTTGCCAGGCAACATTATGATCCAACATTCTGTCCCATTCTAGTACACCTCCGACTTGCTTAAAGGCACAACCACTAATGGACTAACCTTTTTGCCTCACTGATTTTTCTCCCAAAAATGCAAGGCTCTATTTTGAGTTATACTTATTTTCAAGTCTTACAAACAACAACATATCTATAGTTATATACACATGAAACTGAAAGCATCATTATGCCATTCAACTGCATTGATGAGTATTCAATTATATTTCCTAAGCTCCAATATTCTCATTTCCAGGATAAAAATACAATTATTGGCCTCTACCTTAATCCATTCCTTTTTACTGAAATGAAAATAAGACTCTGTTTATTCTCTTAACTTTAGCACAGCTTGGTCAAATGGTGCAGGGGCAAATAAGGGGAGAAATAGGTCAGCAAATAATTATAGCAATGCACAAAGGCACAAAGAGAAATAAACACATACACACACACACACACACACACACACACACTCACACACAAGCCCACACACACCACATTAGACATGAAACTAACAGTCATGCTAAGAAACACCCATGTCCAAAGAACTTCCATGCAACAAATAGCTTTCTCTGAACTTCTGAAAAATGACTGTAAAAATATCAGAAGCATCTCAAGAAGATACCTTTGCCTACAGACAAAAGGAAGAAGTATAGAGAATAAAACATCCATATTCATAAGACTAGGGTGGGTAGTTTTTAGATATTTGATGGTTATGGATGTTTGCCATCATTTATGTGGAATATAAGGTAAAAAGGAACATTAACTATAAATATTTGGTTAGTCAAACCTCTCTCTCTCTCTTTCTCTCTCTGTCTTGTGTGTGTGTTTGTGGTGTTTGTTATGATAAGAACATGATTATAATTTGTCCTAAGATGTAAACGCTACAACAACAGAGGATATTGAGGCAATAATCATAAAATTAAATATGAATTAATCATATGAAAGAATCAATGAAATAAATACTTGTTTCATGGAAGGATAAACAAAAAAAAACCAATAACCTATCAAATAAAATATTTCCAGAAGGCATACTAAAATAGTGATGGTAGAGGACTAAACATAGTTACAAACAAATAGTTAAGTAAGAAGAAAGGAAAGAAAGGAAAAAAAGAAGAGAGATGGATTGGGGAAAGGTAGGATAGAGAGACTGGCAAATAAAGCATTTCCTAAGACAAAGACATATATTGAGACACTTATGCAACTCTTGTTTTAAATCCCTGCTAATAACTGTCTCAAATGAATCTAGAATATGTATTCTGTATATATCATGTAGAAAACACTAGAACTACCCAAGTTTTATGCTTTTACACAGGTCATTAGGGGCATTAGACCTTGAAGGAGTATGGACTGCTAAGGTATAAGGAGCCCTGATCCTAACCAGTTGAAAGTGGGATCACTTAAATTCAAGTGCTGTAGAGATATCTTAAAGTCAATCATGTGTGTATTCACACAAAATTTCTGAATTTCATTTTCTTTTCAATAGAAAGGAAATAGATTGGTTGTTAAACAGGGTCACTCATTGGGCACTCTATAAGTAAAATGCTTACAATTAATTGCATCTCAAATGTACAAGCAGCCGTATCTTATCTTCTGAAGTTCTGGCAAGAGTTGGGACCCCCAAGCTTGAGTCTCTGGAAAAATGATTGGGTTGAAGCTTATACAGGTTTCTCATTCCCAAATAAAGAGCAACATGGCTCTCGTAGGAATGTTCAGAGCCTGCAAAAATAAAATAGAAGGATGCATTGAACCATGTAATATTTCCAGAACAAGTTCAAGAGGATTCAGAAACAAAACCTTTAATACTGGATCAGGAGTTAGGGTCACACACCTCTCAGCATGCTGCAGCAACACTAAGACATGGACAGTGTTGCACAATCTTCATCTATTCTGTAACACCAGTTACAACAGTCATGCACAGTGCATTTTACCAAGTTGTATTGACCCTATTGACACAAAAGTTTAGAAAGCATCATATATGCTTATTCGGGAAGTTGCTACTGGAGAAAATAAAAGATGAAAGAGCAAACAAACTAACCAGAAATCTGAACCCCCCAACTTCTTTTCTCCCATTCAGTCTAGTGATGACAGATAAACTGTAAAAACCTCACCATGTAAAGACACTTTCAGATATTTAGTCTTAGGGGATAGAGTATCCAACACAAAAACTCGTTGGTCAGCTTACAGTGTATAGCCGATGACACAAGTTAAGTTGTTTTCTGTTTCCAATAGCTGCTGGGCCAGATGTGGACAGGTGATGGCGGGCTCTGGGGTGGGGAAAGGCTGGAGTGAGTGGGCAGGGCCTGATGGAAAGAAGGGAAAAGGAGCAAGATCTCTTGAGCACATTGCTATTAGGTTGAGAATGAATTCAAATGGAGCTAGTAGAAAGAGAATGGGAGAAAAGGAAAGCACATGGGTCTAGGAAGATTGAGTCAAGGGTGGAATAAACGAGAGAAATAACAATAGACAACTGCTGTAAAAGAGGGAACCTTTATAAGTTTGAAGAGAACACTGACTCCAGGGAAATGTCTGGAGACCTACAAGACTGACCCCAACGAACAATTTGAGCAATAGTCCGTAAATGTCCTTCCCTGTTAATGAGATTGATAACTAATTTATCCACCAACATAGAGCCCTATTATTGTAGGTGATGGAAACAGCAGACACCTACATCTAAACACTGAGCTGAACTGGGATCCAGATGCAGAGAGGGTGGAAAAAACCGTGCTACAGAAACCCACAGAGACAGCTGACCTGAACAAGAAGGAGATAATGAGCTCCCAAATTGATAGCTGGTTTCCCAGCATTGTACCGACTCAGACCCCCTGAACATGGGTCTAAGTTAGAAGTCTTGGGTATTCTAAGTATCCTCTGACAGTGGAAGCAGTAAGTATCCCTGGTGCACAAAAGGACTTTGGAATCACATTCCCCATGGAGTAATAGTCATTTAACCTAGAGACAGGAGGGAGTGCCTAGTCCCTACTCCAAATGACTTGACAAATATTATTTATTCCTCCTAGAAGGCTTCACTTTTATGTGAAGTGGGGGAAAATGAGATAGGAGGGTTGTCGGGGGGGAGGCATGAGAGGGTGAGAGAGGGAACTGGGATTGGTATATAAAAAGAGAAGTGTTTTATGACAGGAAAATATCAGGACATGACATTATTAATCACATCTCCTTTTGAAAAAAAATAAAAATAAAAAGTGAAATGTAGTACAGAAAAAAATACAATGTAGCTATCAAAAGTCAGATCTCAAAATTAGTAAGAGGACATAGGAAAATATTAAAGAAAAAAGGACAAAGGAATTACAAATAAGATTTTGGATAGATATTCAAATATATCATAATAATTTAACCAGTGGTGTATATTGGTACATATCTAATGGTTTGTGTAACATGTCATGATAAAGTGGCCATAAATTATCAACGCATAAATTAAGGTGTCCTAATAAGCACAGGAATACAAAATTTTAATATTTTATTATTTAATATAAAATCAAGAAACAATGTTGGTAAATGAATCGTTATTTTTTCTTAGCAATACAGTTTCTAATATTCCCAAAATTATTCATTATTTTCTACATGATAGAGTAGGGTTCACATCTACATTCAGATATTTGCCTTCATGTTTATATTGTCATAATGATAAATGTATAAAACTTGAGGAAACATGCAAATGTAAATGGGAAGTTTTATTTACTGAAAAGCAAGGAAAATAAAATAAGATCATTATAGCTTAAAAAATACAATTGAGAATTCATAGGAAGAACATTTCGACATGAACTCCATGGGGAGAGTATTGAACAGTCAGGTCATATTGTGAATTCAGGACATGATGGGTGGATGTCCTAAGATAGCGTAGAAGCTGAGTGTCACTCTCTATTGAGCCAGGGTATTCTGACAGCCACCCAAACCATGCTCAGAAATCCAGCAGATATCTACTTGAACTTCACCACAAAAGTGACAACTCCAACTCTTAGGCCTGCTTTGGGTCTGCTGGAAACTCGTATTCAAACAAAGTCATGCTTCCATGTCAACACAGCCAGCCAAGAAGCAGCCTTCAAGGCTGACTGAGGGCTGGTAGGGCAGTGAGGTGGTGGTGTCACTGAGGTCAGGGAACAGGAGTTGGGCAGGTGATGCAGTTGTGAGAACAAACTACTTCAATGGGGCCCTAGTTGAAGCACTGGCATCAAACCTGGCAGAAGGCCAGTCAATCATGGACACAAGTCAAGTGGTAGGCAACTGTGAGCACTTGTGAGGAGTTGAGATTTAAGGGACAATAATTCCATGAGTCTGATATTTAGATGAGGAAGGTGAAAGGCCAGTGGAACCCTTGCTCTTGCAGCCAATGATACCCTTCCCTCTGAGTTCATGTGGATGCTGTACCACATAATATGCATCAGGGGACACCCAGGACAGGTGAATTCCATGACGTCCTTCTAGGAAACAGGCCATCAAGTTCTCTATACGTGGAAGCAAAAAAAAACATTGAAAGGATAAACATTCCATCCTACATCCACCCTTGCCGACCATAGCCTGGGCACAGAATTCCAAACTAACCATCTCCTAAGCATCACAAGGCAAACTCATTTAAATAGAGCCCAAACCCCAGAACTGACTTTCCACTTGTCAGAAGGCAGGGCCATGCTGGACATAGGGCAATGGGCAAAAGCTGTGTGAACTTATGAGATCAAGTTTTACAGGACAATGGTCACATGGGCATGATTACCTAATAATAATGGGTAAAGGCCACAGGAAACCTTGGCCTTGATGCTCACTGAACGAAGCCATCTAAATTCAGTTGGATGCTATGTGAAATTTTTTTCAGCAGGAGCCAATAAGGGACTGTAGCATTCATGGTATCCTCCAAGGAGGTAGGCCACCATGGAACTTGATGTGGTGTCAAGGGCACACAGAAAGAAGGAATATTCCATTTAACTTTACCACTTACTTTCCTATCCCTGAATCTGTGCCCACACCCTAGCCATATCCAAGGCATCACCATGAAACCATTTGAGTTATCTCCCACTCTGTCAAATATAGTACCAAAATATCAAAGGCCCAGAGACAGATAATGGGGTTCAACATTCAAGATGCAAATCAGAGAAGACAACGAGCCAAACCAGCCATTAGATCTCATCCCTATTCAGTTGAAAGGGCAGTCTGGTGAACAGGGACTTTTAGAGGAAAAGGCTGTCAGATTCGATTTCCTCCATCTATTTCTTTCTCAAACCAGCCATACCACTCCTATCTACACATCCCCAGGTCTTTAATTATAGGCATGTGATTCCAGGTACAGAGATCACCTTTCTGAATGATATTTCTTTTAAAATAGGATCAGTTTCTTAGCATCAGCGTGGCCTTGAACTAGCAGAAAACAGTCAACCTCCAAATCCTGAGTCCTTGTGGTAAAGGTATTTACTCTTTCTATGTGTCTATTCAGTTTCAAATCTACTTCATTCTTTATCTGTGTATCCCTGTATTCCTGGCTTCTATTTACACTGACATCCTTGGCATCCAATGCAATTATGTCTGTCTGTATTTAGATAGTAATTCATATTCAGTAGGGAAATGCTTTTCTGTTTATAACAGATTGCCCTTCTCCCACTGGAAATACTACAGGGGTATTTCTTCATACTGATGAGATCTTCCAAGATGGCCCAAGAAGAAGACCTCCTCCCAGCCTCCTGAAGAAAACTGTGTCATATCTCCTACAACTCTGATTATCCATCAGCCTCCTGGAGGCATATGTTCTGATGTTGCTAAAGAGCGCTCTGAGCGTGTCCAGTGGAGATGTGGGAGTAACTCCTTGATGTTCTTGTCTGGCCACTACTAAGGAGGAACACTCACACTTTGTAAGTTTCCACAAATTATACACAGCCACCAAGTCAAAACTGAAGACACATCATACACACACACACACACACACACACACACACACACACACACACACAGGAAAATTCACAGCAGACATAATGTGCACCTGAAATGGAGCTGAAGCATTACACCCTGAATGACTTCCTATAAATGCCAACCTTACAGGATCCTTAATCTGTTAGCTGACAACCATAAAAGTACAAACTGTTATCACTCTGGGACTACTTATGGGCTCTCCCAGAACTAGCTTCTTGTCCAGGGGACACACAAAGAATAAACCCAATTACCTTCTCTCTCTCTCTCTCTCTCTCTCTCTCTCTCTCTCTCTCTCTCTCTCTCTCTCTCTCTCACACACACACACACACACACACACACACACAAACACACACACAAACACACACACAAACACACACACACAAACACACACACACAAACACACACAGACAAACACACACAGACAAACACACACACATGTACACACACACAAACACACACACACGCACATATATATATATATATATATATATATATATATATATAGAGAGAGAGAGAGAGAGAGAGAGAGAGGAAGAGAGAGAGAATTTGGGAGATGTTCTGATACCCCATATAGGGTCATGTTTAATTTAAAAAATATCTCTACATATTTTAACCGCTGACATGATACCTGGACAGAGCATAGCAGGGCAATAGGTTTTCAATCTTTGATCTTGAGTCTTAGTTCCAGGTTTAAGGCAAGGCGAGGTAGTTAGCAAAACTCAGGACATGCCACAAGCATGGTAGCACTGCATCAGAGAGGAAGTCTTTTGGAGTGGTAGGATCAAGAATTCTGTGTTGATCTGGATTGTACCAACATGTTTCTCTGTCATCATTATGATACCCTTCAGTCTGCACTTTACTCTGGATGCTTCTACTCAGATTCACCCTTACCCAATACACTGAAATGAACTGTATACCAGGTTGCATATGATCAAGAGAGTGATGCCTCCCAAATCCCTTCCAAAATTCTGTGGTAGGATCAGAAATGTTTTCCAACAGGTCTCAGTCACTGAAAACACCTGTACCCTAGATATAGGAGAAAACCATGTACAAAAGAAAATTTAAAAAAGCCAGGCAAATGACTAGGAATGGATGGCAGTGAAGGTGTTATTGATGGCAGAAATCTCTCCACTATTACTATGTGCCCCTGATACACTGAATATAGTCCAGAGATACTGGGCACTGTGTGTGCTTTCCAAAAATTAGGTGTGGGTGCTGCTGCTGATCTCATGAAAAAAATGGATGGGGACAGGTGGTACAGTCCTCAAGCTCCAGGCTGTGTGATGGGCAAACCCCCATATTAGGGCAGATGTCGCCAAGGATGCAGTATCCTTGTACACATTTCCCCTGATATTGGCCTATATGACTACTCTAGACAAAGGTGACTGAGTTTGCTTTTCACAGCAAGCCAAGCCCATGAAGCCCTGGCTGGGGCACCAGCACCCTGCTTTTTTCCCATTGATCACCTATGACAAAAAGTTTGCAAAAAACCTGCTTATGTCCTATGATGTCTAGAACTGGCAGCACCTCCCTAGTCAGGAGCCTGCAGTCATGACATAGAAATGCTAGCATATGCTGGTTTGTTCTGCAAATACATTGTTTGAAGGCAGTAGTGCCTCGAGAATGGCAGCTTTCACAGAACATTGGTGTACACACCCTCAGCCCTTTCTAAAACAACAAACAATCAAAGAACACACAGACAAAGCAACAAAAGCCTTTGGCAACACACTGCAAATTAGCCACCAAACAACAAGGGCTGCCCAAAAATTGATCTCTTGGACTGCTGCATGGAATGCATACCAACAGTGTGGAGGGCCAGGGTGTTTTGGTGAGATAGATGTCACAAAATACATCTACTTCACTGCCCTGAAGCAATCTGCTTTTAGACCCTTCCACACCTCAGAATACCCCAAGAAAATACACAGGGAAGTCCACTGGCAAGCCTGCACAACCTTACTGAAGCCTACAGAAACCTCATGGCAGTCTGTAGTATGAGAGGGGATCTTCACATCCAAACATATAGAATTGGGATATGGAACCTGAGTATTACCTCTAGCTGCCCAGCGAGATTTTTTTGAAGGAGACTCCCCACAAACATCTGAGATCCAGAAGATATATATTTAACCATGGAAACCCATAATCACCTCTGTTGCCAGGCTGGCTTTCAGTCTGTTAGATCCTTGCACACTGGGGAAACAAAACTTCTTAGTCAAGCCTGCCAGCCAAGATGTGGCCTCTTAGGCTGACACAAGACTAATAGGGAAGTGGCACAGTGGAATTTCAGAGTACATGGCACATAGAAAGGTGGACAGGTGTCATTGGGGTGAGGACAACTCACCTCAATTTGGCCCTATACTCAGCACTGGCTTCCAATATGGCAGGAGGCTTGTCTGGGATGGACCAAGCTGAATTCCGGGCAGACGTGTGCACTCATGTGGGATTCAGTTTCTTTATGTAGATATGAGGAAATAAAATGACCAGAAGAACCCATGATCTTCATGTCTATGTTACCTTCCATCAGGGTTCAAGTGTAATGCTGCCACACATCATCTGCAGCAGGGAACAATAAGTGGCTTGGAACACTTATTGGGACCTTGTCCCAGGAAGCAGGCTTCTCAGTTCCCTAGATGTGAACACAAGGACACATTGAAATAATAAACATTGCATCTCACCCACCCCTTTGCATAGCAGAGGGTGTCTCATTTGGTAGAAAGGAAGAAAAGAGAGTGAGGTGATGCAGAGGCTTAAGGAAACTATCTGTAATTTCCACTGTTGTGATGCTGTTGTCTCCCAAATGAAGAATAATGAGTTACAGAATTTACTATTTATAGAAAACTATTCTCAAAATAAAGAACTAATACTGAAGACTGCAAAGTGACATGGTGAGAATCAGAGTTTTAGAGGGAGGGATACAATGCCCACACAGATGGGTAGACATCTAAAGAGACTATCAAGTTCATGTTTATTTAATGTGTTCTAAGTGAGCAATGCAAACAAACAGAATTTCTCTGTGTAGTTTCAGGATATTCTGGATATAAATTTTATTACACTGAAAACCTCTAACATGCAGATATGCCACGCTTTCCATGGCAAATTTGGATTAAAACAACAACATCAACATGCATCAAGAAAAATTATTTTTTGGAGACAGATTTCCATTTTGAAAAAGTGATGACAGTTTGTGAACTCACTCTGAAGTCAAGGCTGACCTCAAGCTCAGAGATTTCTCTCACTCTGCTTCCAGAAGGCTGGGATTAGAAGTATGCATCTCACTGCCGGGAATGAAACAGTCTTAATTGAAATTCAAAAGTAAACCAATATTGTAAGAAATTCAATGTGTAAATGATGGCTTAGTCCAACAACCTCTAAACTAGAAGCATGAGATTTGCTATGAAAATTTTGAGATTGAGCCAAATAATATGATTCATGTTAAAAAACACATTAATAAGGTTCTGAAGAGGTTGCTTGATGCTTAAGAGCAAGGTCTAATATTTTTTGAAGTTGCAAGCTTAGTTTCCTGCCTACTCAAGATGATAAGCAAAGGACTATATCTGCATTTCCAATGTACTGGATGCTCTTTATGCCTTTCTGGGCACTGGGAAGTCACATGGTGAACATATGCACATTCTGGCAAAATACATCCACAAAAAGTAAATATAAATAATTTTTTAAAAAACAACTGAGTATAGGGACACTCTGTTAATCTCAGCATGCTATGGTTGAGGTAGGTAATTTATGTGATTTTTCTTCTTATCTGGGCTACATGATATATTTCAGCACTGCCAGTGCTATTCAAAAAATTAATGTAATATAATGAAAAAAAATTAATAAAATAATATTATAATGATAGTGATAAAAACAATACAAATAAGTCATTTTGGTTTTGTAAGCCCTGTATGAACTGTGGACTTTATTCCCAACTATGGGAAATGCCTAAAGCAAATGAGCCTAAGGAGTAAGTAGTTGATGAAATCCTGGATTATATATGAGATTGTACTTCAAAAAAAAAAAAAAGAAGAAGAAGAAAAAAAAGAAGAAGAAGAAATAAACTGTATGTGTTAACTAATTTTGCAGCAGAAGACCACAGGAATGTCAACTAAGGAGACATTGGTGGAGATCAAAGGATACCAATAAGGGAAAAAATGCACCCTGCCATTCGTGCATTTGTTACAGAGACTTTGTGGCAAGTGTGACATGAAAAGGAGCTTGGGGTGAAATCTGAGCTCTGTAGCATGGTGAGTTAGTAGAGAACACGTTGTTATTGGTACTTTTCTAAGAAACTTAGTCATAAAAAAGCAGGGATCTAGTAGTTTAAGCAGAAATGAGACTTGGGTTCTGATGAATAGCATGGTCATTGCATCCAAGCCTATGATATAAATTGACTTTGTCTTGGACAATAAAAATGGAAGAGAAGATAAAGAAAAGAAGGTTGATGTGAAGTAGCATGAAGATAGAATGGAACAGAGAAAGAAAGAGGAAGGGATGGTAGAGGAGATGAAGGGAGAAAGGGATGGGTATTTGTGAGGTGATATTGAGGTGTGTAGCAAATGACTGCATAATCTACTTTCTGTCCCCTGTAGGAGTCAGTGGGAGGATATTTTGGTCCTGGCAGTCCAAAACAGCAGAAGGACTTACAATATAGATAAAATAGAAAAGTATGTGCAGTTATTATGGAGTATTATCTTTAGTAAAAATGTGTAATCTCATAAAATTTAGAGTTATCTTGAAAGTGATAGTCTTTCAAAATTTGAAATATACCCTTAATCTTCCATAGTGACAGCCATTCCATGTCCAATTGACAAATTTTGCAAACCTGATTGAAAAAATGTCTAAATTCTATACTGTTGCCAGATTTCCTGCATTTTGAGAGTATCAAATATAATTTCTAACACTCTAAGATTATAAGAGGTATACCTAATCTTATTAAAACTGTGATGAAACTATAATAATTTCAGTTATTAATCTTCTTTTCCTAAGAAATAGAATACATTTTACAATTCATTTCTCATTTACATGGTGATCAGAATATTTTCACAAAAAATTTCTCTGTTTTGCTTTTTTTACAATAAACTTCCAGGGAGAAGGAGTAGGCTACAATCTCTGGTTGCATGGAAGCTCTGTGAGCATGGCTGTTTATCAGTATGAATGTCATTTTTGTGTCCAATGTGTTTGTTTTTCTTCTTGGTGGTGTTTGTGGTGGTGTTTGTGGTGGTGGTGGTGGTGGTGGTGGTGTGTGCGTGTGTGTGTGTGTGTGTGTGTGTGTGTGTGTGTGTGTGTGAGTATGTTAAATTTTCTCCTGTGTTTTTGTGCACTGCTACAATTATTCACACACCTACTTTTCCCCCATAATTATAACTATACCATATGAAAAAATTGTACAAAGGTAAGAGGATGAATAGAAACATATTTTCATTTCAGTATATAGAAATGGATTATGGTAGAGGTAGAAGAATGGTGTTGTCTCCATTCTGGAAATATTAAAATGGAAGCATAGAAAATATGCTTAAATATTCATCAATCTACCTGAATTGAATAATGAATCTTGCACTTTCATGTATATATTACTATAGCCATTTAGTTGCGTATTTTAGTCTTCCAAAATAAGTGTCCCATACAACATTTTATGATAGCATATGTGGAAATTGATTATCTAAACCAGGTCATGGACAAATCTCTGGAAGTTGGACTGCAGCTATTAATATTACTCAAGTAGAAACAGTTCAAACACTTCTGTTGATACATGTCATCTTCCATAGGAAGTAAAATTATGGATTAAGAAAATAAAAAATTCAGTTATCAAATAAAGGTGAGTTTTCCATTGTAAGCTCCTTTCAGCAATGTGTTAATCCTTTTGTTAGGATTAACTGTGGGATAATTGGACATGCGTTCATCTCTAATGAGGCAGCCACCCAACATAAATTATCTGATGTCCTCTAAATCCCTGAATACACAATGTCATTTAATCATTTTCATATTTTACTGCTGAAATCTATGATTAAAAAATCAACAATTACTAGAGTTTGGCACAATCTTGTGGGAGTCAAGTGAGAGACATCTTGTGGGAGTCGAGTGTGCCAGACCATCTCATCCTCCGATTATATAATTATATAACAATTAAAATAGGAATTTATTTAGTCAATGATCAGTTGAATTTTATGCCACCTCAAGTAAGTCAATCTATTTAATTATGAAATGAAATTATGTAAATAGATGATTACCACATGGACTAGGAGTCAAGTTTGTAACACCCTTGAAGGAGTATGATAATATGTCATCTTCTCACCAATTGACTATTATGTTTATTATTATTATTATTATTATTATTATTATTATTATTATCAATTAATAATTATGTAATCAATGATATGTGTAGCTTGGCGCCACCTTGTGAGAGTTAATATGCAAGACCATCTAAATAATTCTATAATTGAATAAATAAATCATTCACTGTTTCATGAACTGTCCAGTCTGGCTCGATCTTGGGGAGTTACGTATAGGACACTACCACTGTATTTGATTATTTTGTAACTTAATATAATATATTTGTTTAAATCAATGATGACGATATTCTTCATTATTGGAATCTGGGCAGACTTCCCTGGCAGTTAATTATGTGACATCAACTAATTAGGGAATTATCTGAATAGTCATGTAAATAGATACTTACTTAATGGACGATTACTGGAGATAGGTACCAACTTGGGGAAGTTCACAATTAGTGAATAATTTAATCTTTATTTGATGATGACATCATTTATTACAGTTAGGGTATGGTGATGGGCAGGGGCGAGGTTAGGGGTTTGAAAGCGGAAGGCTTGAGAACAGCAGAGGCCAATGCCATGCAAGGCACCCAGCATGTGAAGGAAGCTGGAAGATCCAGACCATAAAACGCCATGCTGCCCACTTAGAAAAACACGAGTACTCTACTATTTAAGCTTGGCGGTCAGGAAGTTTGCCTCCACGCTCTTCTTCCACACAGTCATCTTCACAAAGCTATACTAGAATCAGCTGCTCAAGAGTCTCCAGCACCATTACAGAGTCCTTGCCAGGGATGATGTAATACAGCAAGATGAGATGTTCTCTCTCTGCTCTGGTTGAAAAGCCTCTGTGGCTGCCAACTTTGCAGGAACCACCAGGATTGTAGTCACTACTGCCACCTTAGCTAGGGTCTCATAATGACAGATCCTTCAACACCAGAGCATAGAATCCGTGATGTCCACTGATGGAAGCATGACAGAGTTCATCAGGCAAGACAGTCTAATCATCTAATTATTAAATTTTAAAATCTGTGATGAAAGTGTTCATCATCACACTGGCAATTTCTTTCCTTGAAATTATTATGCAAAACAGTCCAACTATTTAAATATTATTCATTTAATTATTAAAATGATTCATTGTATAATGTGTGATCACTGTACTTTGGAGCCACCTTGCAAGAGTAAAGGGTGCTAGACCATATAATCATCTGATTATTTAACTATTCAAATCTGTCTTTACACACGGAGGAGTAGAATCTGGATCTACCTTGTTGGAGTTAAATGTGGCATGTCATTTCATTATTTAATTATTTAAATTAATGATTATATCACAAAGAGTGAATTATGAGATATTAATAAATTATTCAATATTTCATTATTAAAAACTGTGATTAAATAATCAATAATCTCTTGAGCTTTACCCACTTTTCTAGGAGTATAGTATAAAACACCATATAGATATTTAATTTTTTAATCATATAATTATGAATATATATCATTACTTAATAATTGATCACTGGAGTTTAGAGCCACCTTGTGGGAGATTATGATGTGACATCATCTCATTACATATTATTTAGTCATTTAAATCGATCATTACATCAGCCATGACACCTCTTATTTGGTGCCATCTTGGGGGAGTTAAAGTGCAAGGCCCCTTATTTATTTATTTATTTATTTATTTATTTATCTGTTTGTTTGTTTGTTTATGGATAGCAATCATTAGTTCAGGAACTGTTCAGTCTGGCTCCATCATGGGGGATTTAAGTATATAACAGTATCTAATTATTTAATACTTATATATTAATTATTTAAATAGATGTGTTAACTTTATTTAAATGAAGATCTGGCTAGTCCTCCCTGGGAGTTAATTGTGTGATATTATTTAGTTATCTAAGTGTTACTTCATTGACAAACACTGAAGTTTGGTGACATCTTATGGGTTAAGTGTGCAGGACCATCCAGTTATTTATTTCTATATTACTTAAATGATAATAGTGTCATTGATTAGGTGTTTGGGTGCTAAGCATTGGATACAGCAGATGCCTGTTGTCAGATGCAACACCCAAAGTTAGAGGGACACTAGGACATCTGGTGATCACATATTACAAAGTAACATATTTTAATAAATAAATTATTATATATTTAAAAAACTGGACCATGTCACATCAACAATTCCTACGATGATGCACCAGACATGACTCATGAAGGACACAATAATCACTGATTTTTAAAATTCTATAATTTAATAATCAGATGATCAGAGGATCTAGTCTAATGAAATCTGGTTGAGGTCATGATGGTCAAACAAGTTGCTGCAGTCATGATGCAGCCACTGTGGCAACAGGAAATACAGCACCAAAGTCTCTGGCAGCAGTGATGGAGGTGGCTTCACCTGCAGAGCCAGGAGAGAGCAGTACTTGACTATCTGTGATGTCACCACTAGCCATGCTGCTTTGGCAACCATGATGATGATGCTGGCACAACTTGTGCTGCCTCTTATACGTCACATAGTAGAGGACTGTGAAGGCAAGGATGTGGAGGAAGAGCTGTGAGGGGACCTCTCTGACTGCCAAGCTCAGCTGGGTCAGATCGTGGCATTTCTTGTAGTGGAGCACTGTAGCATAGTATACTCTCAATCTATCAGTTTGAACAATGCTGTCCTGAGAGAGAGAGAGAGAGAGAGAGAGAGAGAGAGAGAGAGAGAGAGAGAGAGAGAGAGAGAGAGAAGAAAGGGGGGAGAGAGACTGTGTGTCTGTTCCATGCTTCACATTTCTAAGAAATCATAGTTCCCCACAATCACTACACAATAGACCAACAAAGGTTTCTTTGTAGCCTCACAGTAGATATCCTCAGAATTTTATGGAAACTAAGAATTAGAAGAGGTTAAACAAGTTTGTCTACAGGAGGCAGTGGCAGTGACCTTCATCAGGGGTCATCTTGGAAGATATCAAAAGTGTGAAAGTCGGCTTTTATAGTTTATCAGAGATCATGGGATACTATCTTTCTGTTGAATACTGAAAAGAATTTTCTTACTGAATTTGGTATATTATTTGGGTCCACACAAGACTAGCTGCCCTGCATGTATATAGAAGAATGTATATAGAGAATGTATATAGAAGTGAGGGCTAAATGGAGACACAGAGAGTGTAGGATGTAGATGTGAAGGTAGACTGATACATGAATAGAGAGAATAAGATTGGGGGCAGGGAGAACCTGTTTGTGCAGTTTTAGGTGTTTTGGTGTATAGTGTTTACATTCAGGTTGATATACTGTCCTATTCTGTCTAAGCAAACTTGTTTGTACTTCATGTATCTGGTTCCCTGGTGGAAAAACCTGAAGGCACCTTAAGAATTGCCTGTGAGCACACTAGGGATTAGGTTGGAAATCCCTGAGTATAATAGGAGAGATTTTGTGCTTTAGGCATCCTGGTGTGACAAACTGCTATTGTTTATTTTCCCTTAGTATCTAAGTTGCTTGTTCCCTGTCCATTTTTCACCTCTTCGGGGATCTAAGTGTCCCTCTGTGTCCTAGACCTGGCAATGGGTAGATACATGTCCAGAGATGACACAGAAAATACTATGTCTGAAAGGAAATTGTGGACGTTTGAGAAATACCAGTTAATTGAGTTGGGCCTCATAGAGGTAAAGGGTGGAATGATTTTGTAAATCAAAAGATTGTGTTGGTTGAGATATAATGTTTTATTTTATGAAAGTCACTGGAAATCAAAATATCATATTATCCATGTTTTTATCTGTATATTTTAGTTGGTGATGTTACACACCCTTAGTCCCAGGAAACAAGACCAAGAGGGAATTCTGTTATATCAAGGCCACACTTACTCTGAGATACTGATGTAATTTTAAAAAGAAACAGCTGTCACAAATGTGATTTCTGCATCTGATATGTCATGCCTATAATGCAAGTACTAGGGATGTGGAGATAAATGTGATATGGATAGTGAAGAAGGAAATACAAAGAGAATGAAATAAAATCTAAGATGCTTTCATCCTAAGGATCCTTGGAACCTGGACAGCTATGTCATCTGAATAGAAGTAAGTTCTACTGCCTTGGATCTGTTTCTCGGATATGCAAGTAGAACCCAATATTCATCATGTGGTATGTTTTTATGTTTCATGAACCCGACCTGGATATAGCTCAGAATGGTTGCTGCAGATAATATGGGTCAGAATCCAACTCAACCCATATGGAAGGTCATGGTGAACATGAAAGCCATGTTTTCCGGAAACATTTTTCCTTTTTTACAAAAACAGGAGACTCATGGGATCATTGTTCTGTTAATCTGGACCCATCCCAGATACACACAGATCCCTGCCCTTTGCTTGTATCTAGCCCAGACCAGCCTCCTGTCAGGTTGAATGTCAGTGCTTGCCTTAGGGTTCTACTGAGGTGAGTGATCCTATCTGCTCTGTCATCTGCCCACCTTCCCTTATGCCCTGTGTTCTTGGAAAATACCATACTGCTGGCCTATCTCCCTCATTCAGCTTGGGAGTCTTCTTCTTAGCTGGCTACATCAAACAGAAATTTTGCCGAAGGTGCAATTTGGCAAAAAAAACACTAGGCTCGCCTGATTGCTGAAGTATGCACCTGGGTCTCTAGAATAAAGATGATAGCTTCTGGATATATGAATGTGGAGGGAGTTGACCTTCAGAACAACCTAGCATGGAAGCTGGAGGACAATACTCAGCTCATTGTCTCCAAGTCCATGAGTTTTGTCTAGGCTCCACCTTTACAGTCCATATTGGAATGAGGTTCCTGCAGGCTTCCTTTGGATCTCCTGAAGGGTTGGCAGTGAGCCTCCCTATGCACCAAAAAAGTGGCATTCACTGGAATGGAAGGTTCCAAAAGGAGATTGTCTTGAAGCAGTGCAGTCAAGAAGACCATGAGGTCTTTGAACCACACCCCCTCCTTGAATTGTACACATCCTGTGGGATCCATCCCTTGCATCAGATGTAGGACCCATCGTCAGCCCATTTTAGCCAAGTCGTTTTTTGGTGCCTATCGTGGAGCATAGTACTAGCTGTTTGTGTGTTTTGGTGCTGAGGCAGTCCACTCATGGCCTAGGCAGTGGGTATTCTCAGTGCACTACTGCTGTCAAGTAGAATGGTTTTGTGTTTGCTTCTAGCATATTCCCTCTGGACATGGCTTCAAGTTGTCCAGGAACAGGCTACTGTGCTGGCTCCAGGGGACTTAAGTGGATCCCCTGCAGTGTCTTTGAACCAGGAGAGGCCTGGGAAGATCAAGGACCTGGTGACCAAAGTTGAAATTCTTCAACTTGACTTGCTGAGACACAGAAAATTCAGGCTCCTGGTTCCTTGGCCTGCTTTGTTTGGCAGAATCAAGGGAACTTTCTGCAGGAATTCTGCATGTGGGGATGTACCTGACTTGATATGGGGACTTTTAGGGCCCAACACACTGCACATTGTGCACAAGTCCACCCAAGGAAACACCTTGGTTTTGCCTAAGCTTCCTCACCAGCACCCAGAGATCACTTATTGGAAACACATACACTGCCCATCATTTCTAAACTATCCTCAGTGTCTCAGCACCAGGCAGCATTGTGGCAACTATCTTCCATTCCTTTAACCCCTTTCATAACATTCATTCTCCTTCTAATCTGCCAGTCCTTCTATCTGGCTTTCCTGTGGTTTCTTTTAGGTATGGAGTTTTTCTTGAGATGTGCTATACGTGTAATTCAGCAACTATGAATTGTTAAAAAAGTTTTTAGTCCTGGGATACATCCACAGAACCCTGAAAGGGTCTGGGAGGCACCACCCACATGACCATATGCAACATGGTTTTGTTTACCCCATGAGAAAGGATCTCAAGATCCACTGTCGTGGCTTAGTGTGAATCCAATTAGAAATTGCCAGAGTTCCATGGGAACTGATTGGTCACCAAATTAGGCCAGATTGGACTTTAGTTAACATCCCTGCCAGGCCAGTTTCACTGCTGATACTTATACTGATAGGCTTCCGGTCTGTAAAGCAGTGCAACCATGAAGTTTGTGTACTGCTTTGTTTACCTGACTAGCTCATATTGCCTTAAACCCAGGGACAAATTCCACGCTCAAATGTCAAAAAGCCCATTGTCTTACTCTTCCTTGTCTGTGTATCATCTCTGCTGTTACAACTCTCAGAGAAGGTTCTGAAATCAACACAGAAAACTGTCTGTGGTCTTAGAACATCTCTCTATCTCTCTCTTTCATTTTCTCTCTCTGTGTGGTTGTATTTGTGTCTGTGTTTAAGTTTTGTGTGTTTTCTGGGCAGGGATAATGTTTGTTGAAAACATACCAACAGTCTCACAGAGAAAACTAACAGTTATGGTAGTCATTACAGCACTGAAAGGGAGATGCAGGTTGGTATGTAGGGGAATTGGTATAGGGCTCCATCTTTCAGCCCCAGCTGTGGTTTGTACAATTGTACAATGTCTAATTAGTCAGATCCTCTCTCTCTCTCTCTCTCTCTCTCTCTCTCTCTCTCTCTCTCTCTCTCTCTCTCTCTCTGTGTGTGTGTGTGTGTGTGTGTGTGCACGTGCTCTGTTATTATAAGAATGTAATTGGTCTTAAATCATAACAACAGAGAATATTGAGGTAATACTCATAAAATCAATGATGAATTAATCATGCAAAATGAACCAACGTAATAAACACTGAGGTGTAGAGGATAACCCAAAATTGAAAGTAATAGCCTATCAAATAAAATTATTTACAGAAGGCATAGTAAATAATGATAGTACAGGAGTTAACATAGATGCAAAAGAAAAGTTAAGAATAAATGAAAGGAAGGAAAGAAAAGAGGGGGGATGTTATGGAGGACAGGATAGAGAGACTGGCAAATAAAGCTTTCCCCAAGTCAAAGGCATAGATTGAGACAACTATCCAATCCTGTTTTGAATCTCTGCTAGAAATTCTCTCTGATGAATCTTAATATATGTTCTTTGCAAATCTGGTAAAAACATAGATGAGCTGATCAGACAGACAGAATCCTGGTGCTAACAAGTTGAAATGGGATCACATCCATTTAAGTCCCATAGAGAAAATTAAATGAAATCATGTGTGTATTACCAAGAAAATAATATGTATCTCAATTTGCTTTTCATTAGAATGGAAATTTGTTTTTATTCTAGGAACACATTAGGGCCTGTGTTAGGAAATTTTTTTCCATTTTATTGACAATGACTGACACATGTGTAGCCATAACTTATCTTCTGCAGTTTAGACAAGGGTTTAGTCCCAAAGCTTAAGTCCCTAGAAACATGTTTTGATTGAAGATTGTGCAAGTTTTTCATTCCCACTTAAGTGTGAAAATCCTGTATTATAAGTGTTCAGAACCCATGCAAGTAGAAAGATACATCAAACCACTTATTTGTGTAAGAAGCTGGTGCAGAGGATTCAGAAACAAAACCATTAACACTGGACCAGGAGGTAGAGTCCCACAAGTCTCTGTCATGCTGGAACAACATCAAGATATAGACAGTGTACAGAAACCTCAGCTTATATCTGAACTCCATATACTACAGTGGTGCATAATGCATTCAGTTTTACCTAGTCATATTGACATTGTTGATCACAAAATTTAAACAGCATCTGATAAGCTTATTTGAGAAACTGCTATGGGAGATGATAAAAGACAAAAAGAAAAACAGAGATACAGAAAATCTCAAAATACAGCATCTACAATGTAGTATTCCTTAAAAAATCCTTTACAAACTAGCCAGATACAAGATAACCTCAAATATATGAATCCATATTAAATACGACAATAACAGGGCTGAGAAAGAAATCAGAGAAACATGAACCTTAATAATAGACACAAAAAACATAAAGTATTTTGGGGTAATGCTTATCTCACAAGTAAAAGACATATATTGTAAGAAATATGTGTCCTTCAATAAATAACTCAAAGAAAATACCAACAAAATGAAAAGGTCTTCCATACTCTTGGATAGGAAGGATGAACAGTAAAAATGAGAGCCTTGCCAAAGCTATTTACATATTCAATGCACTCCCCATTAAAATCCCAGCATAATTCTTCACTGAAATTGAATGGGTAATAATCAAATTTAAATGGAAAAACAAAAGACCTAGGGTAGCCTAAACAACTTTGTACAATAAAGGAATTTAAGTTGGCATTGCCATCTCTGACCTCAAGCTCTATTATGGAGGTCTAGTTTTGAAAACAGCTTGGCATTGGCACAAAAATAGACAGGTAGACTGACCGTACTTAATTGACAATCCTGATCTTAACTCAAACATATACAAAATCCTTACTTTTGACAAAAAACTACTAAATATACAATGGATAGATGAAAGCATCTTCAACAAATGGTGCTGGCACAACTACATGATGGCATGAAGAGGACTGCAGATAGACACATGGGTATCACTGTGCACATAACTCAATGGATCAAAGACCTCAATATCATAAACACAGCCACACTTAATCTCTTGAAAGAGAAAGTGGGAGAAAGAATAAGTTGTCATGTGGACACCAAGTTTAATGGAATCGGCAATGAGTACAGACTTCAAAGTTGGTATTGATATTCTGTATCCATGAGGCATCAGATACATGAATGTGGAAGCTGCCTCATTAGATATAAACACCTACCACATCTTCCCTCATTCTAGTCTAAGAGGTAGATTACAACCTTGCTGAAGGAGGTTAAAAAGTGTACACTTACCTTTTGAAAGATGTTTTAAGTCTTTCTTTTTATCCATGGTTTAAATTCTTAGGGATGAAGACATTTATCATGAAACCTCTTTGACCCATTTTTTTCAGATTCTATTACCTAAAATTAGCTACTTTTGATTTGGGTAATGCTGGTAACTGCAGGACATTCCAGGGCATAGTTGAATAATTGACTTGTAAATAAGTATAACTCGGAAAAGTGCCTTGCATTTATGGGAGAAAATCAATGAGGCTATAAGGTTAGTCCATTAGTGGGTGTGCTTTTAGCAAGTGAGAGGTGTACTGGAATGCTACAGAATCTTAGATCATAAATGTTGCCTGGGAACCCTGGTGGAAATCTATATTCTGGTATCATGGTCCAAGAACCAGAGAGCAACTTAAATTGGATATTTTAGTCTCTCAATCTGAGTATGTCATAAAAAGTTTAAGGACAGCTCTTGTTGACATTGATTCTTCTATCCAAGTCATAGCCAAACCATGGAAGTTCACCTACAGCAATTAATATTACCCAATTTAAGATTACCTTATATGAGGAATTGTAGTCTGTGGAGAAACAGTCCAAAGACTTTTGTTGATGAATGTCATCTTCACTAAGAAGTAATACTATGGATTAAGAAGGTAAAAGACTCACAAGTATTCAACAAAAGGTGAGTTTTCCATTGTTAACTTCTTTCAGGAATGTGTTAATCCATTTGGTACACTATACTGAGGAATCCTTGGGTAGCAATTCATCTCTAATGAGGCAGCTTATCACATCAACTGTCTGATATTCTCTTAAATCCTGGATGCACAATGACATTTAATCACTTACACATCATACTGCTCAAATCTGTGATTAATCCATCATTCGTTTTGTTTGGCACCTTTTTGTGGAAGCCAAGACAGCTTGTGGGTGTCCAGTATGGCAGAACCGTCTTATCCACTGTCTATGTAATTATTTGTTTATGAAAATAGGACATTAAATAATTGATGATCAGTGGATTATTGCACCATATTGTGGGAGACAAGTATGCAAGACCATCTAGAATTTAATTATTTAATTAACATAATTAAATGAATGATGACAACATCGGTCATGAGTATGGTTTGGAGCCACATTGGGGAAGTGGATGTTGTGATAACAACTGGTTGTTTGATTTTATAGTCTAATAAAAGAATGATTATGTCCACCACAATACCTGAAGTTTGGAGCCACCTTGTGGGATCAAGTATGCTAGATCAACTAATTTTAGAAATAAATTATTTTAATTGTTGATAGATATTAGTATGCGAGTTCATTTAAAAGTTTGTATAATAATTTAAATAAATGACCCTCTATTTCATGAAGAGTCAAGTCAAGTCCATCTTGTGGATTTAAGTATTCAATATCATCATATTTTTTGATTAATTGGAATTTTTTTCATTTAAAGTGAATTTTGTTTTTAACTCAAATAGATTTATTCACCTCTATCATTCACATTGCTCAAAGATTTATTAAACATTATCTTTTATCAGAGAAATACTCTGAGAATGAAAAATAATTCTGAGTTGTATATCTGTCACTTACCAGTATCCAGTCATTTTAGTTATTTTACATAAGTATCACATTTCCCTCTAGACCGTCACTCCATCCCTCCCTCTCTCCCACCCTGTATGCAACCTGATCACCCTCCCCTCCCATTCCCACTCACTATACCACATGTAGGGTAATGTCTCTGGGAGGGCACAGCAAAATCTGTAAATTCATGGAGTAGGACCTAGGACATCCCTCCTGCCTCTACGTTAAGGAAGTATCCCTCCATTGGGAATATACTTCCAAAATCCTTTTTTTGCACCAAGTCTACATACTACTTCCACAGTTAGAGGACCCTTATACTTCCCAGGCCTTCTGACTGAGACCTATATTTACGGGATCTGGGTTTATCTAATGCTGGGTACACATCTATCAGTCTGGGGTCCATTAGCTTCTCCTTGTGCAGCTCACAATTCTATGTGGGTTTCTGTAGCCTGGTCAGGTATTCCCTCTCTGCATCTATATTCCAGTTTGGCTCAGTGTTTATCTGTGGGTGTCTGCTTCTACTTCCATCAACTACTAGATAAGGGCTCTGTAATTGTGGATAAGTTTGTCATCAAACTCATTATCACAGATCATGGAAGTGCATTTGTGGTAGCCTTTTCACTGTTGTTCAAATTGTTAGTTGGAATTGGCCTTGTAGGTCTCTGGGCAATTCTCTAGAGTCAGTTTTCTCTTCTAACCTATAATGACGCCCTCTTGTATGGTTTCTCTCTCTCTCTCTCTCTCTCTCTCTCTCTCTCTCTCTCTCTCTCTCTCTCTCTCTCTCTCTCTCTTACCTCTCCCCTGACTCAATCTTCCTAGTCCAACGTGCTTTCCTTTCCTCCTCTTGCCTTTCTCCTACCTGTCTCTCCACTCACTTTCCCGCCACTCCCAATATGTTTAGGAGATCAAGTCCCCTTTCTATTCTATGAGGGAATTTGTATTAATCACTTAGACTCCTCTCTGTAGCCGAGTTTCTCTGGTGGTTTGAATTATAGGCTAGTGACCCTTTGCCCTATGTCTAAAATCCATATACGAGTGAGTATATACCATGTTCCTCATTTTGTGATTCGTTACCCCATTCAGGAGGGATTCCTCAAGTTCCATCAATTTTCTGCAAGTTCCAAGATTCTCCCCTCTCCCCCACACAGTAGTATTTCATTGTGCCACATCTTCTTTATTCATTATTCAGTTGAGGGAAATCTAAGTTTCTTCCAGGTTCCTGGTATTTCAAAAAATGCCACTGCAAGCATAGTTAAGCACATGACATTGTTCCATGGATGTAGATCATTTTGGTATGTACCTAAGAAGTCCTGTGGTAAGCTGATTCACAATTTACTGAGGAATTACCATACTGATATTTAAAAAAACCATACAAGTTTGCACTCCCACCAGCAGTGGAGGAGTGTTCCCCTTTATCCACATCCTCTCCAGCATAAGCTGTCATTGGTATTTCTAATTTTAGCCATTCTAGCTGGAGTAAGATGGTATCTCAAAGTTGGTTTGATTTTCATTTCCCTGATAGCTAAGAATGATGAAAAATTTAAATATATTTCAGTATTTTATTTCTTCTCCTGAGAATTCTCTCTTAAATTCTGTTCCCCATTTTTAATAGAGTCATTTGTTGTTTTGGGGGCTTGTTCCTTGAGGGTTTTTTTGCATATTTTAAAGAACAGCCCTCTGCCAGATGTAGGACTGGTGACAATCTTTTCCCATGTTGTAGGCTGCCGTTTGGTCTTATCAAGTGTGTCCTTTGGCTTAGAAAAGCTTCTCTGTTTGAGGAGTGCTCATTTCTTTATTGTTGTTCTCAGTGTCTGTGCTACTGGCAGATCTCCTGTAGTAATTTATTCAAGGGTACCTCACATTTTCTTTCTAGGAGACTCAATGTGGCTGGATGTATGTTGAGGTCTTTGATTTATTTGAACTTGGGTTTTGTGCTTGGTGATAGACGTGTCTATGTGCTGTCTTCTACATACCATCATCAAGTTGTGACAGCACCATTTGCTGAAGATGCTTTCCTCCTCCAATTATATACTTTTAGCAATTTTGTCAAATACCTGGTGTTCTTATGTGTGTGGGTTAATATCATGGATTTGGATTCAATTAGTTTTGTCTACCTGCTTATCTTTGTGCCCATTCCTGGCTGTTTTTAGGACTATAGCTCTGTTGTACTGCTTAAAATCAAAGGTTGTGATGACTCCAGAATTTTCGATGTTGTACAGGGTTTTTATTTCCTAACCTGGGTCTTTTGTTTTTCCATAGAAAGTTGAGCAATATCCTTTCAAGGTCAGTGAAGAATTGTACTTGGATGTTAGTGGGGATTGCATTGCATCTGTAGTTTGCTTTTGGCAATATTACCATTTTTTTACTGTTTATCCTACCTACCCAAGAGCATGGTAGATCCTTTCATTTTCTGGTATCTTCTTTAATTTTTTTGCTTTAAAGACGAAAAGTGCTTGCTATATATATCTATGACTTGTTTGGTAAGCATTATTTCAAGCGATGTTATGATGTTTGTGGCTATTGTAATTGTGATGTTACCCTTATTTCTGTCTATGCCCCTTTATTGTCTGCATAGAATAGGGCTACTAATTTTTTTGTTAGTCTTGTATCCTTCTAATTTGCTGAGTGTTTTTATCAGCTGGAGACATTCCGTAGTAGAATTTTTTAGAAGCACACATATAAACTATCATATCATTTGAAAATATTGACAGTTTCATTTCTTCCCTTGAAATTTGTATACCCTTGATCTCTTTTTTGTCTTATTGTCCTTGCAAGAAAATCCCATATAATATTTTCTATTTATCAAGAGAGTGGGCAGCATTGTCTTCTTCCTGATTTTTTTGATGAATCATCTGAAGCTTCTCTGGATTCAGTTTGATGTTGGCGATTGGAAAGAGAAATTCTTTTTCTTCAAATGGTACTAGCATAACTGGATGATGGTGTGTAGAATACTGCAAAAAAACCCATATCTATTGTCATGCACACAACCTAAGTCCAAATGGATCAACTACCTCAACATAAATACAGTCATACCGAAACTTTTAGAAGAGAAAATGGCAGGTATCCATGAACAAACTGGTAAAGGAGACTGCTTCCTGAACATAACATGAGTAGCAGACATCGACTGAGATCAACAATTAATAAAAGAAACTTCATGGAACTGAGAGGCTTCTATACAGCAAAGGACATAGTCAAGAACACTAAAATGGAGCACACATACTGAGAAAAGAAGTTCACCAACCACACATGTGACAGAGGGCTCATCATCAAAATATACAAAGAACACAAGAATCTAGTCACTGAACACCAAATAACTCTATAAAAAATAGGGGCACAGTAGTGAAAAGAGAATTCCCAACAGAGGAAAACAAAATGGTTGAACAACACTTAAAAAAGTGCTCAACCCCCATAGTCATGAGGACATGCAAATAAAAACAACTCTGAGATACTAGCATAAATTTAGGCAATAATATTGCATTTGCTATTCTATTCAGAAGTCCTTTCAATATTCTTCACTGAATGAAGACTCATCAATTTTTCATCTAGATAAGGTCCATGTGAAATGCATTCAATCATACCTTGGCTGCTGCAAAGATGTCAACTCAGAGAAACTATGTACTTTTTCCTGTTAAAAGTTGAATTAATTTCTTGAAATATCAGGGCCAGAATTTCTGAGATTTGAACTTACACCACACCTTCTATCTCAATATTCATTTTATATCGACTTACATTCAATCTATTTTACAAGTTGTTTGCTAGGTATGCATACTACAAAATGGTATGTAGGCAGAAATTATGCAGACAAGTGTGAATGGAAATAAAAGGATATGCTTGAAGGATTGAGAAAGAGGAACTCCATATTCTATCAGCTTCATAATCAGAGAAAACCATCTAGTGAGATGACAATATGATTTTTCATTTTTCAGTGGATCACATTAATAGATTTACATATGTTGAACCATCCCTGCATCACTAGGATGAAGCCTACTTATTCATGGTCGATGATTTCCCTGATGTGTTCTTGGATTCTATTTGACAATATTTATTGAGTATATTTGCATCAATATTCATGAGGGATATTGGTGTCTAGTACTCTTTCTTAATTGTGTCTCATGTGGCTTGTGTAACAAGGTAATTGTAGCCACATAAAAGTAATTTGGAAATGAAACTTCTGCATTTATTTTGAGATACAATTTGAGGAGTATTGGTATTAGATCTTCTTTGAATTTCTGGTCTTGGCCTTTTTTGTTTGGGGGGCTTTGATGACAGCTTATATTTCAAAAGAGGTTATAGTTATATTTAATTTTTTATTTTTAATAATGGTAATATTTGAACATGTTCTTCTTTTTTAATATTTAATTTTATTTAACATATCAACCCCAGTTCCCCCTCCCTCCTTTCTTTCTTCCTCCCTTCCTTCCTTTCTCTCTGCCTTCCTCCTTCCCTCTCTTCCACAATCTCATGCCCCCAGACCAAATCCCCAGCCCATCTCCCCCCACTCCACATTTAGTGTGATACTCTCTAAGAGGCGTCATTTACACCAGTCAAGTCATTTGGAGTAAGGCCTAGGACTTTTCTCCTATCTTTAGTTTAAGGGAGGATCCTTCCATGCGGGATATGCCTGCAAAGTCGATTTGTGTACCAGGAATACATCCTGGTTCCACTGTCAGTGGTATCTTAGACTGCTCGGGCCTTCTATCTGAGACCTATGTTCAGGGAGTCTGAGTCAGTCCCATGCGGGATTCAGAACTATCAGTTTTGGGGCCAATTATCTCGTCCATGTTCAGGTCAGCTGTCTATCTGTATTTTCCAGCCTGGTCTTTTTGTCCCTCTCTGTGTCTGGTTCCTAGTTCAGCTCAGTGTTTAGATCTGGGCTTTGATTTATTTCCACCAGCTATGAGATGAAGGCTCCATGATGGTAGATAAGTTAGAAATCAATCTCTTTATAAATGAAGGGCATTTATGTTACCCTTTCTTCTTTTGATGAAATTGTTAGTTGTGGTGAGTCTTGTAGGTATAATGGCATCTTTTCCTCCAGTGTAAGCTTCCTAAATTTTGTTCTAAGTCTTTCAGTTGCCTAGCATGGTTTTATTTTAGTTGGGCAGTATGGAAGCAGAGATGCTTCCAAAATGATACAGAAGAAAGTTATACAGTTGCTATCCTTAGTCTCTGAGCCCACAGGTTTTAATAATAGACTTAGAATTTGAGTATTATTAAAATGACGGAGAGATAGTTAGAACTGCCTTTAGAGTTGGCAGCAACACAGCTTGTTCTGAGGGAATAAAACTCACCAGAATTTATGGCTGTAGCAGCCTTGCACTAAAATTAAGCAGCACTATCCCTCCACCATCACCAGCACTGGTTAGTGACCCTGCTCAGTCAGCAAAAATGCTTGCCCGATTCTCTGCTACTCTTGAATGTGGAGGCTCCCATATCTGATCATTTCTCTTGACATAGTCTTCCCTTTTGATCAGGTTTTACCATCTGACTTCATTTGAAATTGCTGGTACCGGGATCCTATATAATTTTGAGCTTTTAGCCCTGCACCCTGACAGTACAGGGACAACCCACTCTTCAGTTTGTACCTCCTTCATTCAGGCCTTCATAAGTGATTGGGAGCCATGGACATCAGGTTGTGGCTCTACCTCACCTGTGGGAAATGCATAATTGTCTCTACCACACCTGTGGTAAATGTATCATTGTCTTTACTTCACCTGTGGGAAATACAATGCTGCCTCTACCTCACCTGTGTGAAATGCATCTTTGTCTCTACATCCCTTGTGGAAAATGCATCATTGTCTCTACCTCATCAGTGAGAAATACATCCTTGTCTTTACCTCAGTTGAGGGAAATCCATTATTGTCTCTACCTTAACTGTGTGAAATGTATCACTGTCTCTAACTCACCTGTGGAAAATGCATCATTGTCTCTAACTCAGCTGTGTTAAATGCATCAATGTCTCCACCTCACCTGTGAGAAATGCAACACTGCCTCTACATCACTTGTAGGAAATGCATCACTGTCTCTACATCACATGTGGGAAATGCATCATCGACTCTATCTAGTCTGTGGGAAATGCATCTTTATCTACACATCACCTATAGAAATCCTTCTTTGTATCTTCCACACCTGTGGAAAATGCAACATTGACTCTACCTCACCTGTGGAATATGCAGCATAGTCTCTACCTCTTCTGTGGGAAATGCATCATTGTCTCTACCACACCTGTTTGAAATGTATCATTGTCTCTACCTGACAACTGAAAAATGCAACATTGTCTACATCTCAACTGTGGGAAATGCATCATTGTCTCTACCTCACCTGTGGGAAATGCATCATTGCCTCTACCTCATCTGTGAGAAAGGCATCAGTGTCGAAAATAACCTGTTGGAAATGCATCATTGTTTATACCACAACTGTGGCAAATGCATCATTGTCTCTACCTCACCTGTCGAATAACCATCATTTTCTTTACTTCACCTGTGGGAAATGCATCATTGTCTTAAGATTACCTGTGGGAAATGATCATTTTTTCTACATCACCTTAGGAAAATGCATAATGGTCTCCTCCTTACCTGTGGGAAATGCATAGCTGTCTGCACCTTCTCTGTGGGAAGTACATGATGGTCCGTACCCCAATTATGGGAAATGCATCATGGTCTCCACCGCACCTGTGGAAAATGCATCAATGTATCTACCTCACCTGTGTAAACTGCCTCCTTGCCTCTACCTGCCCTGTTGGAAATGCATCATTGTCTCTAACTTACCTTTGTGAAATGCATCATTGCCTCTACTTCAGTTTTGGAAATGAATCAATGTTTCTACCTCACCATTGGGAATCCATTATTTTCTCTACCTCACCTGTGGGAAATTCATCATTGTCTCCACCTCATCTATGTCAAATACATCATTGTCTCTACCTCACTTATGGGAAATGCATTATTGTCTGCACCTTCCCTGTGGGAAATGCATCATTGTACCTAGTTCACTTGTGGGAAAATCATCATGGTCTCCACCTCACTTGTGGGAAATGCATCATTACCTCTACCTCACCTGTAGGAAATGCATAATTGTCTCGACCTTACCTGTGGAAAATGCATTGTTATCACTATCTCACTTATGGAAAATGCATTATGGTCTCCACCACACCTGTGGGAAATTCATCATTATCTCTACCTCACCTTTGGGAAGTGCATAATTGTCTCTAACTCATGTGTGGGAAATGCATCATTATCTCTACCTCACCTGTGATAAATAATTTTTGCCTCTATCTCACCTGTTGAAATGCAACATTGTCAGTACCTCACCTGAGGGAAATACATCTTTTTCTTCCTCACCTGTGGGAAATGGATCATTTTCTCTACCTAACCTCTGGGAAATTCATCATTGTCTGCATTTCTCCTGTGGGAAATGCATCATACTCTTCCTTGCCAGTGCAAAATGCAGCATTTTCTCTACTTAACATGTAGGAAATACATCATTGCCTCTGCCTCACCTGTTGGAATTCATTACTTTCATTATCTCACCTGAGGGAAATTTATCATTCTTTGCACCTTACCTGTGTAAAATGCGTTTTTGTCTCTACCTCACTTATGGGAAATGTATCATGATCTCCACCTCGACTGTGGCAAATGCATCACTGCTTCTACCTCACCCATGGGAAAGTAATCATTGTCTCTATCTCTCCTGTGGGAAATGAATCATTGTCTCTGTCTTTCCTGTGGGAAATGCATCATTGTCTCTACCTCAAATTTGGTTAGAACATGGACATAATTTAAATTGTGACTGCTTGTGTGATCATAACTTGGCAATCCAAGTTAGGGTTCACTGTGCTCAAACTAGAGCCCAAGAAAAATAAAGCAGCTTAGATGTAGTGTTTTCTTTAGAGGTTTTGTTTTACAAATAATTGTCTTGTACAAAATTGAAATGCAGCATATGTAGGAGGTAATTTTCCAAAGGTTCTGGACTAATCTATTGTAATTATCCTTTCAGCTGATATCATTTCCCAAATCATGGGTACCTAACCTCACTGAGTGCAGTCTGTGGAATAACTTTTACACACTTTTAAAGATAGATGGTTTCTTCATAGAGAATTAAAATTCTTAATTAAGGTATTAATTCCTCACGGGTTTCCAGCACATAGTGAGTTTGCCCTCGGACCTTCCTTCAGCTGTGTTTTATTAAATGCTAAAAATCAGATGGAAATCTATCCTTGCATTTGGAAATCAAGGAATAACACATAAAAAACCTCACAATATAAGAGATTTTTGGTAGGGATAAAATAAGGAATATAACTTTGAGAAGATACAGCAGGGAACTGAAAGGACTGAAGTATTTATAAATACTTATTTGGGAGTAGTGAGACTTTTCAGGGTACAGATTTTCATTGCAGGAATATTGGAAATTTTAGTCCAGAGCTTTGTGTAGGCTAGGATCGGGGATATATTCTCCATTTAGAACAGTTACAGTGTTTTAGTAATGGAAATTGCTGTTTTAAAATCCTTAGGGAATAGGCATGACACTGGTGTGCCACAGGGTGCCTAAAACTTTTACCCCATTTCTCGACTATATACGTATTGATGTTTGAGTTACTTTCCTCTACACTGGCAGTTATGCAACCATATCTTATGCACTCTAAACACATAGAATATCCCTGATATTCTTGCCCATGTATATGGACATAAAGTCTTCCTCAAAATTTCTATATTTTGACATAAGATTATTATTTTTATTTCCCTTTGCTTTGCTATCTACAATTCCAAGTCACCTCTGTTTATTCTCCTCATTTTGATAATATTTTACCAATAAGACTGTGTAAACTTATAACAGTGTAAACAGCAGCTTATAAACCTAACAAAGAGAATTCAAAAATTAATGTGATAAATAATTAGAGTAATATACAAAAGAATCTCAGGGATGCTGACAGTTGGGGAAATATATTTCCCAATTGACAGGCTATTTGTTTTTAATTGAAATACTTATATGTTTGCATATATTAATGCTGCGATAAAAAGCCAAGGTCCTAAATATGACAACCTAATGATGCATATTCATTATCTGTGAATGAATGTCCTCATTTATCAGTAATTTATTTACAAACTCAAAATATATATGGAAACCATACAGGCTTAGTGAAATTAATCTTAATTTTTGATTATTTGTCCACGCTACATTTTGTCATTCTGTCCTTGTTTCTTCTTTTCTATTTTTCCTCATCATTCTATCCTGTATTTTCTTTTACCTAATATACATTTTTATTTCTAATTATGTTTCTTATACATCTTCCTTTTTATCCCTTTCTTTCCTTTATCTTTCTCCTAATATTCCTTTTTTTCTTTCATTTTCATTTTTTGTCCTCAAAAAAAAAAAAACCCATGAATAAAGGATAATAAGTATGACACAGAAAAATGTCATGCCAAACATATTTTTCAAACAAACAGTTTCCCCATTATTAACATGTGGTTTTGTGGTCCATGTAGCATGCTGTGATGCTTAGGCATCTACTTTTGCCTGTAGTTGTGAAGCATCGAAGTGCAAAAGGCATTATTCCTAGAGTTCAACATTACCAGACACACAGACAGCAATGATGGCAAGAATGGTGATTAAAACCAGTGAAATAGGAAAAGATACCTGTGTCAAATTTTAATTATAATTTTAGAGTATCTAGCAAACATGTATCTTGAAACATCTGATTCTGTTTTAAGTTTTTGGCAGTTCTTTTTACCATGGTTATAAGCGCTTGATATAACATCATTATCACACTTCCAAAAGCATTCCAGCTACTGTATTCCATATGAAGCCAAACTTCAAGGCAGAATGATGTTTTTCTAGAACACCAAACATTGTAAATCTCAACATGGCTTAGGAAAATCCCATGTTTACCATTAATGTGGATGTGACTGTAATATATATATATATATATACTAAGTTCACACTTTCATCTGCCACTTGTGAGTTACTACATACATAGGTTAAGATCACCAGGGAGCTTCTCAAAAGCTTACACTCATTTGAGGAAAAGGGAAACCTGGAAGGATGAGAAACTCAGCAACTACCAAGAACCATAACCCTGGTACATTTCTTTTGCTATATTTCAGCCTGATATGTTAGTTCTTCTGTTATTTTAGCTAATTTGTTCATGTAATTAACCAGATAAATATAAGTAAGTATATAAAATAAATTTACATACAAATATAGGTGTGTACATATTTATGTATGTTAATTTTCAAATATTACTTTGCTTTTATAAGAATTATAGGTAAATTATGTTTTAAATGTATGATATATTATTATGTATATATTTACACTTGTCTTTGGATACCATATCACATTATTTCTTAATGGTTTGTTATAAAACTTTACCTCTTTTGTTATCAATAACCATATTTCCTCCTTCTGGCTTTTTTTCATTTTCATAAGAAATTGACATGAATTTCTTAGTATTAGTTAAGAATTATAAATCATAATTATATGAAGGGACATAGGTCTCCCTCTGAATCCAGCACAATAAAACTTTATTCTTGCTGTAGAGACCCTGCTGTTTAATCATGAAGTGAGTTTTCTCTTCCTAAAGGGAACCGGAGTGGCATTGGTAGTCAATTTATTTTTGGGAGGAGACTGTTAAACTGTGTGTTTTGAAGAAATTATTGGCTTTACATGAGAAACTTCAGTGTCCAAGATGGGCAGAAATTTGAGACTGAAAGAGGTTCATCTTAGAAAATAGAAACACATGGTTCTCTGGGTGGAGTTCTTTAATAACTTACTAAATATCCTATGTCATTTTCAATGCTTCCTAGATCTTACATGTTTTTTTCTCCTTATTTTCTGACCTTTAATTTCCAGAGCAAAACAGAGGTCTACAGTTTCCATAACGCATTTTTGAAATTATTTGTAAAAATTCTTCAATAATTCCCATATATATTATTCAATTTCCCTACACCAAAGATTTAATTTCTGAATAAACTTGGGGATTTTGAGGAAAAACATGTACTTTGAAAAATTTTTGTTGTCATGGTAGATTTCTGGATGATTTCCTTGTGCCAGAGTACTCATTATACAAATAATGACATGCTCTAATATGGTATTTCCTCCCTTTCTCTCTTCTATTCTTTACATGACTCAATTATTCAGGTCCCAAATTCCCTCCTTCCCCTCTTCTACCTTTCTCTTTCGCTTAAAATCCTCTTTTCGCCCCATGCTACAAATTTGCTGGGGAGATATTGTCCATTTCCCCTTCTCTGGGGTACTGTATATGTCTTTCTTGGGATCCTTCTTGTTTCCTAGCTTTTCTATTGGTGTGAATTTTAGTTGGAAATACTTTAGTCTAATTCTAAAATCTATATAGGAGTAAGTACCTACACATCTACAAGTATGACCCCTACTAACAATGTGAGCAATAGTGAAGGGGCAACCTTAAATACCCTTACCTGATGGTGAGATTGATGACTAACTTATATGCCATCCAAGAGTCTTCATCTAGTAGCTGATAGAAGCATAAGTAGACACCCACAGCTAAACACTGGGCAAAACTCCATGATTCCAGTTGAAGAAAGGAAAAAGTGATGAGCAAAGGAGTCAAGATAAGGTTGGAGAAACCCATAGAAACAGCTTACCTAAAAAAGAAAGAGTTCATGAACCCCATCTGATAGCTGTGAAACCAACCAAGACACCCTAAAAGTGGGTGTTATTTTTGAGTATTGGGCAGTATATGTGGCCTCTGATAGTTGATCAGTATTCATCTGTATTATAGGAATTGACTTTGGGAGCCTATTATACATAAAGAGATACTCTGTCAGCTTAGATACATGGGTGAATTCCAAATGACATGACAGACTTAAAGATACCCCATGGAAGAATTAACCTGCATGCTGAGCCAAAATAGGATGGGATGGGTGTTGGCAGGGGGGTACATATGTAGAGTGGGTGAGGAAACTGTGATTGAAATGTAAAACCAGTTTGTTGCTAATTTACATTAAATATTCAGAAAAGAAAAATTTAAATATTTCTACCAAATATAAGTATTTTTGTCTGCTCTGTGTTGGTAGAGCAGTTAAACATTACAGGACTATTGAGAACAAAGGGAGCATTCCAATAAACATCCCTAAGTTATTCAGAGAAACCTTGACTATGAAAAAATCAAGGGAAAAATGAAAACATTACACTCCCCAACAGCCATTCCTCAAAACAAATTAATGACACACACACAAAAAAAGAGCATAGTTCTCTAAGGTGTATATTTATTTTGTATGATTATATAGAAATATGAAGTTATCAACATAGTGACAATTATATGAACAAGCCAGGTGATACTGATGTGAAACCTTGTATTGCTATAAGACTAAAACTGGTCTTATAGACTATATAGATTAAAACTAAACAGTGTCACATAGTTTGAGGTTGTACATACATGCAATTAATCATAATTGTGAAGGGAAATGAAGGAAACTCCAGGGAAGGCAAGTTTAATTATGGCCTAGCATCTTTTGAGTAATATTCTTTCAAAAGTATGGGGAAGGGATGTGTGGACACAGGAATCCCAAGTAAGCTACTTGTTCTTGTTGCATGTCAGCTCTGTGAGAATGCCTGATTCTTAGTATGAATGACATTTTTTTTTTGTCTTATGTATTTGTTGTTGCTGTAATGGGTATGTGTGTGTATTCATTTCTGTGTGTGTGTGTGTGTGTGTGTGTGTGTGTGTGTGTGTGTGTGTGTCTGTGCATTGCTACAATTATTCAGTCACTTACTTTTTATGCATAATTAAACCTATATCATGTGGTCAAGTTGTCCTAAATTTAAGAGTATGAAGAGACTCTTATTTTGATTTCAGTAAATGGATATGGATTAAGGTGGAGACATAAGAATGGTGGTGTCTCTATTCTTTCATTGAAAAAATGAAAATTGAAGCATAGAAAATATGTTTAAATACACATCAATCAAGTTGAATGAAATAATTATGCTTTCACTTTCATGTGTATATCACTATAGCCATGTAGTTGTTTGTTAGGAGATTTGAAATTAAGTGTAACTCATAAAAGAGGCTTGCATTTTGGAAAAAAAAACAGTGAGTGTAAATGTGAGTCTTTGAGTGGGCAGGGTTGTTTGTAGCATGTGGGAGAATTACTAGAATGTTGGATCATAACTGTTGCCTGGTAACCCAGCTTGAATTTTCTATTCCCCAATCATGGGCCCAAGAAGCAGAGAAACACTTATATGTAGTGTTATAATTGAATGTTTTATCACAGAAGATAAATGGCCCATACAAGCATTCATGACAGCATATGTGAAAATTGATTCTCCTAACCAGGTCATTGGCAAATCCCTGAAATTAGGACAGAAATTCATCTCTGTTGAGGCAGCTTCTCAACATCAACTATCTGATGTCCTCTAAAACCCTGGATAATTATCTATTAAAGGAAACATGGAGTCTGATTACACCTTGCCGGAGTTAATTTTGGCATGCCAATTTGTTATACCATTATTTAAATAAATGATTACACCATTTTGGTATCTCCCCAGGAGTAATTTATGTGACATTTTCTCATTATTTACTCATTAATTTTACTGTTTAAATCTACGTTTAAAAATTCAATGATCTCGAGTTTGGACCAATTTTTTTGTGGAAATCAAGTATAAAACACCATCTAATTATTTAATTATTTAACCATTTAATTATTAAATTATATCAATATTTAATTAGTGAGACTACAGTTTTGAGAAACCTTGTGGGAGTCAAATATGCCACCAATCTTATCATTTGATGTTATAATTGAGTATTAATTTAGGTCATTTATTAATCCAGAATGTTTAGAATTTATATCTACCTTGTGGGATCAAGTATGACAGATCATCTAATTATGTAATTAAATTATTTAAATATACAAAGACCTTATGGATCATAAGTCAGGTTTGGAGTCTACTTGTGGGAGCTTATGATGTGTTATGATTATTTGGTTATTGAAATTGATCATTACTTCAGCCATTATACCTAGAGTTTGGAACCATCTTGTAAGAGTTCATATGCAAGGCCATTTAATTATTTATTTAATTGTTCAAATAAATCATTATTCCAAGAAGTGTTCAGTCTGACTTCTACCTTGGGGCATTTAAGTATGCAACATAATCTCATTATTCTCTTATTTTTAATTATATCTTAAATATTTAAATCAATGATGATGCTGTCCTTCATGACTGTAGTCTGTCCCATACCCTGTTATATTTAATTTTGTGATATTATTTAATTATCTAACTATTAATTCACTGATAATTCCTGGTGCCATCTTACCAGAGATAAGCATGCAGATCCACCTTATTATTTACTTATTTGATCAACTAAAGGAATATGAGGTCATACATTAGAGGTTTGTCTGCAGTGTGGTGAATACAGTAGACACCTGGCGTGAGAAGCAGCTCCCAGAGCACAAGAGACACTGAGATCCATTGATCACAGATTACATGATAATAGATTTTAATAAATATATAATTAAATACTTTAATAACTGGATAGTTTCACATCATTAATTCCTGAAATTATTGCCAGACCCAATACAATAAGAAACAGTCATTACCAATATTAAAAATTTAATAATTTAATAATCAGATGATCAGAGGATCTTGGCTAATTAACTATGTTTGGCTGATCTCATGATATTGAACTGAGTACCTACATTCATGATGTGGCTGCATTGGTGGACGGGAACACATATGCTGAGGCAGTCGCAGCAGTGATGGAGCCATCTTCAACTGCAGAGCCAAGAGAGAGCAGCTCGTTGCTCTCTGTGACATCATCCCCGGTGACACAGCCTTGGCAACTACTGTGATGCTTCCTGTGCCTCTGGTGCTGCTGCTTGTCCTTCTCATATTAGAGAACAGATAATGCCAGAGTGTTGAGGAAGAGCTTGAAAGGCGATCACTGTATCATATTTAGCTCTGTCAGATCATGGAACTTCCCCTAGGTGGGCACCATGGCCTTTTCCAGACTCAATCATATGCACTCACATAAGAGAGACATTGAAAGAGAATTTGTTTTCTGTGTCATGCCTGGACTTTCTAGGAACCCATAACTCCACACAGATCTCCCTACAACAAACACAGATGTGCCCTTTAAAACCTCAGAGCACATGTCTTCAGCAAGCTTTGTAGAGACGAAGAATTGAGATTAGATGGAATTGTCTCCAGGAGGGAGGGCATTGGTCTCCATCTTGGCTTCATCTTAGAAGATATCTGCAGTGTGAAGATCAACCTCAGTAGGCTGTCAGGGTTCATAGAAGACCAGCTGCTTTCTGTTTGGTACTGAAAAGAGTTTCCCAACCAAGTATGGTATATACGCTTGGTCCAGACAGGCCTTGCTGCCCTGGAAGCCATGCAAGTTTACTTAGGAGCCATCGATAGAGGAAGAAATAGACACAACATAACTAACCTGATGGGAAACTAGGAAATGAGAGATACAAGGAATGTTCATTGTACTATGCACCCATATGAAGAAAATGGAGGTTATTCACATTAGATAATTAACAGCAAAACTGGAAGCCTTAGGACAAAAAGAAACAAAATCACCCTGGATGAGTAGAAGTCAGGAAATAATCAATTTGATTACTGAACCCAATAAATTAGAAAATATGTGAGTATATGAGTTTGTTGTGTACTAGAATGTGAAAGAATGGTACACTATAATAGTTGCCTGGCAATCCTGGTGGAATTCTGCATCCCCATATCATGGCCTCAAGAAGCATGGCATGCTACATTATCATTGTATAATTTAGTCTGCCAATGTAAGTATTCTGTACAGCATATGTGGGATTTGATTTGGTAAAGAACAGCTGCACCACAGTCTTTGATGGTGTCCTGCATTTACCAGGATTACCTAAGTAAAGAGTAGCTAATTTCAGGGAGAAGAATTGGGAAAAATAGATAAAAGACTTTTCTTGATGAATGTCCTCCTCCTTAAGAAGTAAAACCCTGGATTTAAAAATTAAAAGGCTTAAATATATTTTTCATGGGGTAATTGTAGCATTGTTAATTTCCTTCAGCAAGATTTTAATCTGCCTCTTAGACTAGAATGAGGGAAAATGTGGTGGGTGTTTATATCGCATGAGGCAGCTGTCAAATTCATATATCGGCTTGCCTCAAATAACATGGATACACAAAGTCAATATCAACTTTGAAGACTGTACTCATTGTGGCTACAATAAACCTTATTGTCCAGATGAATACTTAAGTCCAGTATCATTGTTCATGCCAATATAGCACTGCTGCATAATGAGAAGTCTTTGGATCTGGCTCATGGACAAGTGTCAATGAGATTTGTGCTGACATTTCTAGACTCTCTGACAACTAAGAGAGAGGTTCTCTTCAGCCTTCTGTATGTTATCACCCTCAGGAATGAGGTAATGTATTTTTTTACTGGATGAGTGCCCCCTTTTGATGTAAATGAGAATCTTATGCAAACTTCAATACCAATACCATTCTAGTGAATCAAGCTTGGAGAAACATTTCTGGATTTTATTTTCTAAATTTTTGCCTTCTTATGAGAGGAAAATGAATAGGGATTTAAAATGCACAGAACCCTGTATGTCAATGTAAAGTGAAGGCAGCTTGGCTTTCTATGTAAAATACTGCGTGTACATTGAATTGTTTAACTAATAAATCACTTACATTTCTCTAATTTTCTTGTAAGGGCATGAATTGAAGGCTGTCTCAATTTATCTGGAAAGGGTAATGGCAAATCCACGGAGTTTTAAGATCTATGGAACCAAGGGGATTACAGTTTTGTCGTTATTATTGTTATTAACGTTGTAGTTGGTATTATTGTTATTGTTAATATTATTATTACTGATTTTTTGTTATTGATCTTATTGTTATTGATATTATTACCATCATTATTATTATGCTATTATTTTATTATTAGTAGTATTTTATCATTTACATCGTTATTATTATTGCTGCTGTCGCTATTGTTATTATTTTTGTCACTATTATTATTGTATTAGTGTTACTGTTATTCTTATTTTTATTATTATTGACGTTGTTGTCATTGTTATTAATATTTTCATTGTCCCCGTCGTTGTTGTTATTAACTATTGTTAGTGTTTTTGTTATTATTATTGTTGTTATGTTATTCTTGTTGTTCCTCTGTTGGGGTGTCCACTTTTGGCCTGCAGGCCAAAAATATCAGGCAGATTTTTCTGTTACCCAGGGAGTTTAAGAACTGTCCCATCTTGAATTGGCATAGTTCATCAATCTTCTTCCTTCATATTCTGCTTGTTGGGTCTGTACAGCATACTGTCAGCAAGATATTATTGCCCAAATGACTAGTTTTGTCACAATGAAAGTGAACTCCATATGGAGGATCTTTGATGCCTATCATCCATTTATGAAGTAAATTTGGGCTGAGTGAAGCAGACATGTCTCACTGTCATGAAAACACTTAGGTTATTAAACATCATAAATGTCATATTATCAAGGACTTTGAAGTGTTTGAAGGTCATCTACAAACGTAAATATATGTTTACCTTTGAAACTCTGCCTAATATGACTACATGTTTGATTATTATAGAAGACTAACTACTAACCTGCATTTCTTAATTATACATTTATTTTTAATAAGTGGCATAAGTGCAATAACTTAAACAAAAGCAGAAACACACATCCAGAAAAAGGAAAAAAAAACTTTACATTTGTATCACTTTACCATAGCCCAAACAATTTTAAAATATTTATAGTTAATGTTTATTTTTATCTTATATTCCCCATAAATGATAACAAACATCCATAACCCATCAAATAACTGAAAGGCACAAATCCCAATCCTTGAAAATATGGATGTTTTATTATTTCGATTTTTTTATTTTTGTGTGTGGGCAAAGGTATCTATAGGAGACTCCGCTGAATTTTTTTTACAGTAATTTTCCAGGAGTCCATAGAAAGCTATCTTATATTGTTACATGCAAGCTCTGTGAACATGGGTGTTTCATAGCATGAATGCCATTTTTGTGTCCAGTTTATGTGTGTGTGAGTGCATGTGTGTGTGCGTGTTCGTGTGTGTGTGTGTGTGTGTGTGTGTGTGTGTGCCTTCCTTTCTCTCTCTGTGCCTTTGTGCAATGTTAATATTATTCCCTTACCTACACCATTTTTCAAGTTGTTCTAAATTAAAGAGAAGCTTAACTTCATTTCAGTAAATAGAAATGGACTAAGATAGAAGCCAATTATAGTATTGTTTTCATCCTGGAAATAAGAAAATTGGACCATAAGAAATATGAATGAATGCTCATCAATGCAGTTTAATGGCAGAATCATGCTTTCATATTCATGTGTATATCATTATAAGCATGTAGGTGTTTGATAGACCTGAAAATAATTATAACTCAGAAATGAGCCTTGCATATTTGGGAGATAACCAGTGAGGCTATAATGTTAGTCCATTAGTGGGTGTGCTTTTCAGCAAATGGTAGGTGTACTAGAATGCCACAGAATGTTGGGCCATAAATGTTTCCTGGCAACACTACTGGAATTCTATATTCTGGTATCATGGGCCAAGAACCAGAGAGCAACATAGATTGGATATTTTATTCTCCCAAGATAGGTATCTCATAAAACTTTAAATGGCGGCATTTGTGGAAATTGATTCTCCTAACCAAGTTATTTCCAAATCCCTGGAAGTTGGGCTACAGTTATTCATACTACCCAATTCAAGATTACCTAATATCAGGGATTATAGACTGTGGAGAAACAGTTCAAAGAATTTGGAGATGAATGACATCTTCTGTAAAAAGTAAAACTATGGATGAAGAAGATGAAAAGTCTCACAATTATTCAACAAAACGTGAGTTCTCCATTGTAAACTTCCTTCAGGAAGGTTTTAATCCATTTGTTAGACTAGACTGAGAAATAATTGGATAGCAGTTCATCTCTAATGAGGCACCTGCTCAACATCAACTGTCTGATATCATTTTACACCTTGGATACACAATGACATTTAATCATTTGCACAACTTACTGCTCAAATCTGTTATTAATCTATCATCCCTTTAGGTTGGGACGATCTTGTTGGAGCCAAGTAAGAGACAACATGTGGGTATCTACTATGGCAGTCCATCTTATCCACTGATCATGTAATTATTTAATTATGAATATAGGACATTAGATAATTGATGATAAGTGGGTTTTTGCACAACATTGTGGGAGTCAAGTATGAAAAACCCTCTACTTATTGAATTATGCAATTAAATCATTTAATTCAATGATGACAACATTGTTCATGAGCCTGGTTTGGAGCCACCTTGGGGAAGTGGATGATGTGATACCAACTGATTATATAGTCTAATAAAACAATGATTATATTATCCAAAATACCTGAAATTTGGTCCCACCTGGTGGAATCAAGTATGCCATATCAAGTAATTTATAATTGTATTATTTATATTGATGATAGGGGTTAGTATGCAAGATCATCTAAATATTTGAATAATTGTTTAAATAAATGCACCTCTATTTCATGAAGAGTCCATGCAAATTCGATCTTGGGGAGTTAAGTTTGCATTATCATTACATTTTTAGATTAATTTTTTAAGTCAATTTTTTAACTCAAATAGGGTTATAAACCCCTATCATTTACATTTTATTAAACATCATATTTTTTTTATCAGAGAAATGCTCTGAGCATAAAAATTAATTCTGAGTTGCATATCTGTCAATTACCAGTTTCTAGTTTTTTTTTCTTATTTTACATATGGATCACAAGTCCCTACCTCTCTCCCACCATCATAGGCACAACTGTGTACCCTCTCCTCCCATTCCCACTCTGCTACATATGTAGAGTAATGCCTGTAGGAGGGCTCAAATAAATCTGAAAATCCATTTGGAGTAGGAACTAGGCCCACCCTCCTGCTTCTACTTTAAGAGAATATCCCTCAATCGGGAATGTGCCCCAAGGGATACATCCTGCATCCACTATCAGAGTTCTCCTAGATAGCCCAGGCCTTGTAACTAAGACCAAAATTTACAGAGTCTGAGTTGATCTAATGCTGGGTATCCAACTATCATTCTGGGGCCCATTAGCTTCTCCTTGTTCAGGTCAGCTGTCTATGTGTGTTTCTGTAGACTGGTCAGGTCCTTCCTCTCTACATCTGTATTCCAGTTTGGCTCCATGTTTAATTGTAGTTGTCTGCTTCTGCTTCCCATTGCTTCTAGGTAAGGGCTCTGTATTTGTGGATATTTTAGTCATCAAATTCATTATCATGGAAGGGAATGTATGGTAGCCTTTCCACTGTTGCTCAAATTGTTAGTTGGGATCAGGCTTGTAGGTTTGTGAACATTTCTCTAGAATCAGTTTTCTCTTCTAACCTATACTGAATCTCGCTTGTATGGTCTCTCTCTCTCTCTCTCTCTCTCTCTCTCTCTCTCTCTCTCTCTCTCTCTGTCTCTCTCTCTCATCTACTCCTCTCTTGACTCAATCTTCCTAGTCCAATGTGCTTTCCTTTCCTCTTGTCTATTTCCGAGCTCTTTCTCCATTCACTGCCCAGCCACTCCCAATATGCTCAGGAGATCAAGTCTCTTTTCTCTTATGTCAGCGAACTTGTATGAATCACTTAGACTCCTCTTTATATCCTAGATTCTCTGGTGGTGTGAATTATAGGCTGGTCATCCTTTCCTCTATATCTAAACTTGATATATCAGTGAATACATACCATGTTCCTCTTTTTGTGATTGGGTTATCTCATTCAAGATGGTTTCTTCAAGTTCCATCCATTTTCCTGCAAATTGCAAGATATCCTCTTTTTTTAAACACAGAGTAGTATTCCATATTGTAAATGTGCCACATCTTCTTCATTCAATCTTTAATTTAGGGACATCTAATTTGCTTCCACATTTTTGGTATTTTAAATAATGCTGCTACAAACATAGCTGAACAAGTCTTTATTCCATTGATGTAGATAATTATGGTATGTGCCTAAGAAGGGGTTTCCCAGGTCCTGTGGTAGACTGATTCACATTTTCCTAAGGAATCACCATATTGATCTAGAAAAATATTGTACAAGTTTGCACTCCCACCAGCAGTGGAGGAGTGTTCCCCTTTCTGTCCATCCTCTTCAGCACAAGACATCATTGGTGTTTCTAATTTTAGCCATTCTAGTGAGAGTAAGATGGTATCACAAAATTGTTTTGATTTATATTTCTCTGATAGGTAAGGATGTTGAACACTTTAAGTGTGTTTCAGCATTGTTTATTTCTTGTACTGAGAATTGTCTCTTCAGTTCTGTTCCCCATGTTTAATAGTGTTATTTGTTGTTTTGGGGAATAGTTTCTGGGTTCTTTGTATATTTTAAAGATCAGCCCTCTGCCAGACATAGGATTGATGATGATCTTTTCCCATGTTGTGGGCTGTCATTTGGTCTCATCAACTATGTCTTTTGCCTTAGAGAAACTTCTCAGTTTTAGGAAGTCCCATTTATTAATTGTTGATCTCAGTGTCTGTGCTTCTGGAATTATGTTATGGAAGCAGTCTCCTGTAGCAATTTCTTCAAGGGTATCTCCCACATTTTTTCTAAGAGTCTCAGTGTGGCTGGATATATGTTGAAGTTGCATAGCGATAGACATTGGTTTATTTGCAGTCTTCTACACACCATCATTCAGTTGTGCCAGGACCATTTGTTGAAGATGCTTTCTTCCTCCTATTGTATACAGGTGTTTTAGGTGTGTGGGTTAATATCAGTGTTTCTCATTAAATTCCATTGGTGTACCTGTCTATTTTTGTGCTGTTTTCAGGACTATAGCTCTGTAATAGAGCTTACAGTCAAAGATGGTGATACCTCCAGAAATTCCGAAGTTGTACAGGGATTTTTCTTTTCCTGGGTCTTTTGTTTTTCCATGTAAAGTTGTATTTATCATTTCAAGGACAGTGAAGAATTGTGCTGGGACTTTAGTGGAGATTGCATTGCATATACCGATAGCTTTTTGACAAGAATGCCATTTTTACTGTTTATCCTACCTTTCCAAGAGCATGGGAGATCTTTTCCTTTTCTGGTATCTCCCTTATTATTATTTTTTTTTGCTTTAAAGACACAAAGTGCTTGCTATATACATCTAAAACTTGTTGGTAAACATTAATTCAAGCTATGTTATGTTGTTTGTGGCTATTGTAAAGTTGGGTTACCATGATTTATGTCTAAGCCTCTTTATTGTCTGCATATAATAGAGCTACTAATTTTTTTGAGTTAATCTTGTATTCTGCTAATTTGCTGACTCTGTTTATCAGCTGGAAAGATTCCCTAGTAGAATGTTTTGGATCACATATGTAAACTATCATATCATTGGAAAATAATGACAGTTTCATTTCTTCCCTTCAAATTGTAACCCCTTGATCTTCTTTAGTTGTCTTATTGTCCTTGCAAGAAACTCACATATAATATTTACTATTTACCAAGAGAGTGGGCAGCGTTGTCTTCTTCCTGATTTTTGATGAATAACCTTAAGCTTCTTTGGATTCAATTTGGTGTTGCCAGTTGGAAGGTGAAAAGCTTTTCAAACAAATGGTACTAGCACAACAGGATGATCGTGTGTAGGAGACTGCAGAAAGACCCATGTCTATTGTCATTCACACAACCTAAGTCCCAATGGATCACAGACCTCAACATAAAAACAGCCATATGAAAACTTTTACAAGAGAAAATGGCAGGTGCCCATGAACAAACTGGTAAAGGAGACTGCTTTCTGAACATAGCATGAGTAGCAGACATCAACTGAGATCATCAATTAATAAAAGAAACCGTTTGAAACTGAGAGGATTCTGTAAGGCAAAGGACATAGTCAAAAACAAAAAAAGGGAGCCCAAACACTTAGAAAAGAAGTTCACACATGTGACAGAGGTCTCATCACCAAAATATTCAAAGAACACAAGAAACTAGTCACCAAACACCAAATAACTCTAAAAAAAATTGGGGTACAGTAGTGAATAGAGAATTCCCAGTAGAGGAAAACTAAATGGCTGGAAGACACATAAGAAAGTGCTCATCATCCTTAGACCTCAGGAAATGCAATTAAAAACAACTCTGAGATACTAGCGTAGTCCTGACAGAATGGAAGAAAATTAGGTAATAACATTGCATTTGTTATTTCATTCAGGAGTCTTTCAATATCATTTACTGAATGAAGACTTATCAAGTTTGCATCTAGGTAAGGTACATTTGAAATTAATTTAATCATATATTGGGTGCTGATAAGGTGTCAACTTGGAGAAACTATGTACTTTTTACTTCTAGAGGTTGAATAAATTTCAGGGCCAGATTCTGAGATGAGAAATTACACCACACTTTCAATCTCAATATTCATTTTATGTTCACTTATGTTCACTCTATTTTACAAGATGTTTTCTAGTTACACATGCTACAAAATGGTATGTAGACAGAAATTATGCAGAGAAGTGTTAATGGAAATAAAAGGATGTGCTTGGAGGATTGAGAAAGAGGAACTCCACATTCCATCAGCTTCATAATCAGAGAAAATCATTTAGTGAGATGACAATATGATTTTTCATTTTTGGTGGATCACATTGACAGATTTTTATATGTTGAACTATGCCTGCATCACTAGGGTGAAGCCTACTTTGTCATGATGGATGATTTTCCTGATGTGTTCTTGGATTCTATTTGCCAGTATTTTATTGAGTATATTTGCATCAAAGTTTATGAGGATATTGGTGTCTAATACTCTTTCTTATTTGTGTCTTATGTGGCTTGTGTACTAATGTAATTGTAGCCACATAAAAGAAATTTGGGAATGAACTGTCTGCATTTATTTTGTGGTACAATTTGAGGATTATTGTTATTAGCTATTCTTTGGATTTCTGGTAGAACTCTGCACTAAAGACATATGGCTCTGGCCTTTTTTGGTTGGGAGGCTTTCATGACCACTTATAGTTCAAGAGAGGTTATAGTTTTATTTATTTATTTATTTTTCATAAGGGTAATATTTGACCATGCTCTTCATTTTAATATTAATTTTATTTTATTTTACATATCGATCCCAGGGCCGTCTCCCTCCATCCCGCACTTTCTCTCTTCCTCTCTTCCTTCCTTGCTCTTTCCCTCTCTTCCACTATATCATGCCTCCAGACCACCCTCCCCTCCCATCTCCTCCCACTCCTCATGTAGGGTGTTGCCTTCCAAGAGGGGTCATCAATACCTGTAAAGTCATTTGGAGTAGGGACTATGACTTCTATCTTTATGTTAAGGGAGTATCCCTCCATGGAGGTGCACCTGCAAAATCCTTTTGTGTACCAGAAATACATCCTGGTTCCACTGTCTGTGGTTACTTAGACTACTCAGGCCTTCTAGCTGGGGCCCATGTTCAAGGGGTCTGAGTCAGTCCCATGCTGAATTCACAACTATCAGTTTGATGGTTCATTACCTCCTCCTACTTCAGGTCAGATGTCTCTGTCTTTCTCCAGCCTGGTCTTTTCCTTCCTCTCTGCATCTGGATTCCAGTTCAGCTCAGTGTTTAGTTGTGGGTGTTTGATTTATTTCCACCAGCTACTAGATGAGGGCTCCATGATGGCAGATAAGTTAGTCATCAGTCTATTTCATTAAAGGGCATTTTTGTTAGCCTTTCCACTGTTGATGAAATTGATAGTTGTGAGATTTGTAGGTTTTCTGGCATCTTTTCCTTCAGTCTAGGCTTGCTAAATTTTGATCTAACTCTTTCAGTTGTGCTGCTAATTCTCTATTGTGACTATTATCTGTTACATTTATGTAGGTGCATTGAACTTTCCTACTAGCACCTGCTTTCATGGTTTCCTGTAAGTTCATGTGTGTTTTGTCTTCATTTTCTGTGAATTCTAGGAATTCTTTAATTTCTTTTTTTTATTTCTTCCTTTGTGTAGGGCTGGATTTGTGTAAATATATTTGAAAATCTTGCTTAGTCATTGAATATCTAGTTTTATCCATCTATAATAATTGAGTTTCTCTTGGTATAGTAGTGTAGGCTTGCATTCAGGAGCTCTTGGTATTTATAGAACATCTATCCAGAACCTTCTGGCCTTGTGAGTTTCTAGGCTGAAGTCAGGTGTAATTTCAATAGGTCTACTTTTTATATGTTATCTGGCCTTTTTTCCTTTGTTGCTATTAAATTTCTTTCCTCATTCTGTATATTAGGTGTTTTGATTATTATGTGGCAAGGGGAATTTTTTAGTTAAATCTATTGGGTGTTGGGTATGCTTCTTGTGCTTTCATAGGCATGCCTTCTTCAGAGTGGGAAAGTTTTCTTCTATGATTTTATTGAATATGTTTTCTGCTTCTCTGAGTGGGCTTCTTTGCCTCCCTCTGAGCCTATTATTCTTAGGTTTGGCATTTTAATGGTGTCACATATTTCCTGGATGTTTTGGATTTAAGACTATTTTTGGTTGATAAATTTATTTTATCTAGCATATTTTCAGTGCCTGAGAGCCTCTGTTGGATCGTTTGTATTCTGTTGTTTATACTTGCATATTTGCATCAGTAGTTCCTGATCGTTTACCCATTTTCTCTATTTCCATCATTCTATCAGTTGTGATTATTGCTATTACTTCAGTTTTCAGCTTTTGAAATGTGTGAATTGTTTTCTTTATTCTTTGATTGTTTTTTTCTTGGTTTTCCTTACTTTCTTTATGAGATTTTTCATTTCTTTCATTTTTTCTTGACTTTTCTCATATATCTTTCAATATTTTGTTTGATTTTTCTTCAATTTTTAAGGGATTTTTTCATATCATCTTCGAGGGTGTATATCATTTTTATGAAGTCATTTTTAACTTCTAGTTTATCTGTTTTGGTGTGTATGGTCTAGTTGGTGTGGTTTCCCTAGGATCCTGTGAGGTCATGCTTGTCTTTCAATTTTTGGGTGATTTCTTGTATTGATGTGTTTCCTTCTTTTGTTCCAGTGGGTGCATGTGAGTTTTTCTCTCTCTACTCTCCAGGTTGGCATAGTTGGGTCAGGATTTTTTGTCTGTAAGTCTGGTCGATACAAGCTCTCTTGGAGACATCCTCCATCATAAGGCTGTCTATGTGGTCCAAATATCAGCAAGTGAGGCCTTCAGTTTACCCTGTGTCGATAGGCAGGTCCAGTGTGCTCAGAGAATAACCAGCCACGCCCAGGCATGTGGAGGGGTTGTTAGACATGTACCCTGACCCACTAGTGAGGTATTTATTTTGAGACTGGGTACATTTAATGCAGTCTGTGTCATGTCACCTTACAAAGTGTCATGTACTTCTTAATTCTTTGTCCTTGTACAAAAGATGTGGACTGCCACCACATAGCTTCTAAATATATCCAGTGTGGTTGCTTTGCTATTTTTGGTCTAGACAGGCTTTAATAAATCTTAATCAATGTATCACTTCCTAGTAGAGTCCATTAAGAAACTCCCATTTCCCGCAGTCTTCAAATTACATCAGAAATGGAACTTACTGTATCCTTTTTAGACAGAAAGGCAACTTGAGAGATTCTTGTGAGGACACATGGAATTTTGTTTGTAGTACCTTGGATAATGGGGAATGGATATGTATTGTAGGCATCCTGGTATGACAATAAATAATTGCTTATTTCCCTTAAGAGTCTAGATTGCTTGTCTCTGTCCACTTTAACCTCATCATAGAGCTCTGAGGACCTTGTGTTCCTAGACTCCCATCTACCTGTGGCCTTTATGCATTCAGGCAAGGGTCTCATAAAAATGGAAAAGTAAAAAGGTCCATATAGATAATGGTTTGGCCTACCAGCCTGCATGCTAAAGTCATGCTACAAAAAACACCTAAAACTGACAACAGAGGTTCAGCCCACATCTCATTTTCTCTATCCACGAGTATATCCAGTTTCATAGCTACTTCATATTCTTTCTGTGTATGCCTTTATCTCTGGCTCTTATTTATACTTACATCTATGGCTTCCAGTGAATTTATGTCTGTCTGTATTCAGATGATTATCCATATTCAGTAGGGAAATGGTTCTCTGTTACCAACAGACTGCCATTCTCCATTGAATATGGAAAGGCTACAGGGGCCATTCTGTACACTGTTGAGATCCTCCAAGATGGCTCCAAGAAGAAGACCAGCTTCCCTGCCTACAGGAGACAACCCTGTCCAATCTCTTGCAACTGTGTCTTACCACTAGGCTCCTCTAGGCATCTGTTCTGAAGCTAATAATGGTGTGCTCATTGGGTGTTCAGGGGAGATATATGAGGTATTATGAAGCAGATTGGCCACTACCAATTAGGACACTGCCCCCTTTTATAAGATTTTCACAAAATGTACTCAGCCACCAAACTAAAGACACTGCACACCCATGCACAACATACACACACACACACACACACACACAGGAAAATTCAGAGCCATCATTGTGGCTACATTAGCTGAACCTGAATCATAGCCATCAGGAAGGCTTACTATAAATACCCAGTTGTCAGTCCCTTTAAACTCTTAGCAGACCACCAGATCAGTATACACTATTTTAACCCTTTAGCTGCTCATGGGCTCTCCCAGAACTTTCTACCCAGGGAGCACACAGAGAATAAAGGCAGACACTTTCATATATGAGACTTTCTGAATATCCTATAAAAATTCACCTATCTGTGTCCTGGCATATGTAGAAGATATGCAAGTGTTCTGGAGAAAGGTAATCTAGACACTTAGTGACAATACACAATTCTCATTTGTCACATAGTGATGCTAAAAGCATATAAACTCCCCTGTCCTACACTGGACTTCTCACAAAATTCCAAGTGCCCCACAAGGATGCTTTCAAAGTGCCTTAATTCTTCCTCTCCAGGGTACTGGGCATGTGTAAAAAATACAAGGGTTCATAGACAAAATGGGACAAAACATGAACTTGTGTTTAAAAACACCATCCCACACCAAAACAACTGACACTGCACACTCAAGTCCTCTTGACCCTGTTGACCTTCATATCTACCTCTTCCAGTGTTGGTGTCTCCCTCCCTGGCTCCATATACACTCCCATTCATGGCATCCAGGCTAGCTAGGCCTGTCTGGACCCAGATGATATACCATATTCAGTAGGGAAATGCTTTTACGTATCCAACAGGATACAGGAGCCACTCTCCTTTGAACACAGACTGCAAAGGCCCACCTTCACACTGTTGATAAATTCTCAGATGGCTGCTAGCTGAAGACCACTGCTGCAGCCTCCTGTAGACAAAATTGTCTAATATGTTCCAGTTATCCATCTGTACAAAACTTCCTGCTGTAAGATTACAAAGAGCCCTATGTGGGCCCATTTTTTGGAGATACGTAGGGAGCTATGAGCTCATAGTTTTGTCAGGCATGACAGAGACACACAAATTTCTCTCTCTCTCTCTCTCTCTCTCTCTCTCTCTCTCTCTCTCTCTCTCTTTCATCAGAGGACACATTTCCTAAATGGGAGATTGGGAGATCGAGTCCGGATGAGTCCATGGCCCCAGCTAGAATAAGAGTCATGAACTGACCAACCCAAGTGTGGAGTGCGACAGTAACAGGGGTCACCTCAGAGCTCTTCTTCCACATCCTGGCCTTCACTGCTCTCTAGTATGAAAAGGACAAGCAACATCACCAGAGGCAAAGGCAGCATCATAGTGGTTGCCTAGATAGCATTGCTGGGGATGACATCACTGCGAGTGGGGAGCTGCTCTCTCTTGGCTCTGCAGGTGAAGGTACCTACATCACTGCTGCCAGAGCCTCTATTGTTGTGATAGCAGCCACCATAGTAGCCTCATCATGACTGTAGTGACTTGGTTGAGTGTCACGCGATGAATCCAACAGAGTTTATTTGACAAGATTCTCTGATCATCTGATTATTAAATTATTGAATTTTGAAAATCAGTGATGACTCTGTCCTTCATGAGTTACATCTTGTCCATCCTCTTGGGAACTGATGATGTGAAATCAACCTGTTTTTTTTACAATTATTTAACCATATAATTATTAAAATCTATTATTATGTAATTACTAATCATTGGATCGTCCAGTGTTTCTCATGCTCTGGTAGCTGCTTCTGGCATTGCACTGCTGCCAAACCTCTCAACTATGATCCCATCATCATTTAAGTAATCAAATAAGTAAACAATTGGATTGTCCTACATACTTAAATTGAAAAGAGGGAAACAAACTCCAGTAACTTTCAAGAAAGTAATACTTAGATAATTAAATTATGCCACACAATTATATCCCAGGGAGGACTGGACATAATCCAGTCATGAAGCATGACATCATCATTGATTGAAATAATGATTATGTAATTATAAAATAATTGAATAATAAGGTGGTGTTGCATACTTAAATCCCACATGATGGAGTCAGACTAAACTCTCCCTGGAGTAATCATTTATTTAACTATTTAAACAAATAAATAATTAGATGGCCTTGCTTATTAACGCAACTAAACCTTGGCACCAAACTCAAGTTCATGGCTGATATAATGATCTATTTCAATGACTAAATAACCAAGTAATGAGATGATGTCACATCATCAACACCCACTATTGGACTTCAAATCTGACTTATGGTCCATAATGTTATTATTGGTTTAAATAATGTAATTACATAATTAGATTATCTGTAATATTTGATTTTACAAGGTCAGATCAGATTCCAGTGATCTTAGAATATTTAATGACCTAAATTTTAGTTTAATAAATATAACATCAGATGATGTGATGGTCTTGCACTTTTGACTCACATTCAAGCTCCATATTCAAGTGACCATTGAATAAATAACAATTAAATTGTGTTTTATCCTTGAATCCTACATGATGGATCAAAAATCAAGAGATAATTGGTTATTTAATCATAGATTTGAATAATAAAATGAATGAATAATGAAATAATGTCTCATAGTTCACACCTGGGAAGATAACAAAATGTTGTCATTATTGATTTAAATAATTAAGTCATGAAATGACATGCCATAATTAATTCAAACAAGGAGGATACCTACTCCACAATTCCTTGAGTAGATAAAGACAGATTTGAATAATGAAATAATCATATGGTTAGATGGTCTGACACCCTTGACTCCCAAAAGTTAGCACTAATCTCAAAGATCACAGATTATATAATAAATAATTTTAATAATTAAATGATTAAATATTTAAATAGTTGGACTTTTTACATCATCAATTTCTGGAAATACATGCCAGAGCTGATGAAGGACACTATCATCACCGACTTTTAAAATTCAATAATTTAATAATCATATAATCAGACTTCTTTGCCTGATGAACTATGATGGGCTGACATCATGGTGAGCCACTAAGTCTCTGCTCTGGTGCTGCAGATCTGGGATGATAGGCCCATACCTGGGTAACAGTAGTGGCTACAAGGTTGGTAGCAGCTGCAAAGATGGCAACAACACCAGTGGTGTCACCAGCAGAGCTGAGAAAGAGTAGCTCATATTGGAGGATATCATCTCTTGCAAGGCCTATGTGATGGCCCTGCACCACTTGTGCCATTGCTTCTCCTTCTAATATAGGATAATAATTATGAGTTAATGATACCAACCACCATGCTTACCTTGGTGGACTCTTTGTACTTCTTCTCAGTGGGCAACATAGAATTCTCCGGACTCTATCTTCCAGCATCTCTAGTACTCTGAGTGATTCATATGGCATTTAGAGTCTGCTGTGTCCATGGTTGCAACTTCCAAATCTCTAATTTGTACCTGACAGATAACTCCATCCTAAACATAATCAATCACCTTTTAAATAGTTAAATAATTCAGTTATGGCAAACTTTCACAATAAATCAATAAGTGATGTGGCATTTTACTAGCAGGAAAAAATGGGCAGACTACAATCATGAAGGATGACATCGTCATTAATTTAAACAATCAAAAAATGTGAGGATATCATCTCCAATTAGCAAGTAGGCTTCATTCCTGGGTTGCAGGGATGGCTCAACATACAAAAATCTATCAATGTGATCTACCATAAACAAACTGAAATACAAAAACCACATGATTATCTCACTAGAAGCTGAAAAAGACTGTGAAACAATTCAACACCCTTTCATGTCAAAGATATTGGAGAAATCAGTGATAACAGAAACATATCTAATAATAAAAGCAATATACAAAAACCCAACAGCCAACATCAAACTGAATGGATAGAAGTTTAAGGTGATTCCTCAAAAATCAGGAGCAAGAAAAGGTTGCCCTCTTTCTCCTTTATCTCTTCAATATTGTACTTGAAGTTCTAGCTAATGGAATAAGACAAGAAAAGAAGATCAAAGACATAGAAATTGGAAAGGAAGAAGTAAAACTGTTACTATTTACAGATGATATGATAGTTTACATAAGCGACCCAATAAACTCTACCAGGGAACTCTTACAGCTGATAAACACCTTCATATGATAGTTTACATCCTACCACTGAGAAACACCATCAACAAACTTGCAGGATACAAAATAAATTCTAAAAAATCAGTAGCCCTACTATATACATATGAAAAATGGGATGAGAAAGGAATCACAGAAACATTACCCTTTTCAATTACCAAAAACAACATAAAGTACCCTGTGGGAATGCTTACTAAACACGTTAAAGGACTATATATATCAAGAACGTTGAGTCTTTCAAGGAAGAAATTAAAGAAGATATGAAAAATGGATAGATTTCTCATGCACTGGGATAGGTAGGATAAATAAAGTAAAATGGGCAATCTTGCCAAAGCAATCTACATATTCAATGCAATCTCCATTAAAATCCTAATAAAATTATTCACTGATCTTGAAAGTATAACAATATGCAGAAAAAAGTAGAATCTTGAAATTCAATGGAAAATAGATGGAAATTGAAGAAACTATTCTGAATGAGGTAACCAAGTCACAAAAAAGGAACATAGTATGCACTCACTCGTATATAAATTTTAGACTTAGAGCAAAGGATCATCAGCATATAATTCCCACCTCCAGAGAAACTACTATACAAGTAGGATTTTAAGAGGTTTACACAAGGTCACCCAGAGAAGAGGAAAGTGACAAGATATACTGAGATTATTGGGAATGAAGGGTAGTGAGTACAGAGAGTGTTGGAAGAAAATGGGAGAAGAGCAAAGCAAGTTGGACTAGGAATATTGAGTCAGGGGAGCAATACATGAGACAGACAGAGAGAGAGAAACAGAGAGAGAGAGAGAGAGAGAGAGAGAGAGAGAGAGAGAGAGAGAGAGAGAGAGAGAGAGAGAGAGAGAGAGCATAAAACAGGGAGCCATTATAGGTGTGAAAAGAAAACTGACTCTAGAGAAATGCCCAGATACCTATGAGTGACCCAACTGACAATGTGAGCAACAGTGAAAAGGACTACCATAAATTCCCTTCCCTGATAATGAGATTAATGACTAACTTATCCACAATCACAGTGGCCTCATCTAGCAGCTGATGGAAACAGAAGCAGACACCAACAGCTAAACACTGAGCTGAACATGAAACCAACTGCAGTGAGGGATGACCTGACCATGGTACAGAATCCCACAGAGACAGCTGACATGAACAACGGGCAGCTGATGGACCCTAGACTGATAGCTGTGAACCCAGCATTGAACCAACTCAGACCCCATGATTATGGGTCTCAGAAGGTATGGGCAGTCGATGGGTCTTCTGACAGTGGAAGCAGGATGTATCCCTGGTGCAAAAAAGTATTTGCGAGCACATTCTTGATGGATGGATATTCCCTTAACATAGCGGAAGGAAAGAGGAACTTGTTCCTACTCTAAATGACTTTACAGATTTAGTTTTCCCCTCCAGGAGGTATCACCCTACATGTGGAGAAGGGGAAGGATGGGAGGGCAGTGTGGTCGGGGTGCATAGGAGAGTGGGTGAGTGGGATGGATGGAGAGAGTGAGAGAGAGAGAACTGTGATCCATATGTAAAATAAGAAAAATAAAACTGGAAACTGGTAAGTGAAAGGTACACAACTCATAATTATTTTCATGCTCAGAGCATTTCTCTGATACGAAGATGATGTTTAAGAAATCTTTGAGCACTGTGAATGATAGAGGGAATAAACCTATTTGAGTTCAAAATAAAATTGACTTTAAAATAAAATAAAAACATTAATCAAAAAATGTGATGGTATTGCATAGTTAACTCCCCAAGATGGAGTTGACTGGACCCTTCATATAATAGAGGTAAATTTTTTTAACATAATTATACAACTATTTAAATGATCTTGCATAGTAACCCCTATCATCAATTTTTCCCTATCATCAATTTAATTAATTGAATTATAAAATTAGATGATCTGGCATATTTGATTCCTCAAGGTGACACCAATCTACAGGTATTGTGGATGACATGATCATTGTTTGATTAAACATTATAATCAAACAACCAGTTGGTATCACATCATCTACTTGCACAAGGTGACTCCAAACCAGACTCATAAATGATGTTGTCATCATTTATTTAAATATATTAAATACATAATTAAATTTTTAGATGCTCTTTCATACTTGACTCTCACAATGAGGTGCAAATATCCATTTATCATAGATTATCTACAGTCCTTTTTTAATAATTAAATACTTATATAATCAGTGGATGAGATGGTATGCCATATTAGACACAGACGTGTTGTCTCTTACTTGACTCCCACTAGATTGTGGCAAATTATATGGATGATCAATTATTTAATAACAGATTTCAGTAGTAAGAGGTGTAAATGATTAAATGTCATTGTGTATCCAGGGTTTAAGACGATCTCAGATAGTTGATATTGAACAACTTCATTAGAGATGAACTGATATTCAATTAGCCCACAGTCTAGTCTAACAAATGGATTAACACCTTCCTGAAGGAAGTTAACAATGGAAACTCACCTCTTGTTGAATAATTGTGTTTTTGTCTTCTTAATCCATAGTTTAACTCCCTAGGAAAGATGACATTAATCAACAAAAGTCTTTGGACTGTTTCTCCACAGACTGTAATCTCTGATATAAGGTAATCTTGAATTGGAAAGTATTAATAGCCCTAGCCCAACTTCCAGGGATTTTTTTAAGAGAATCAATTTTCACAAATGCTGTAATTAAAAGTTTTATGAGATACTTATTTGGGTAGATGAAAATGTCTAAGAAAAGTTGCTCTCTGTTACTTGGCCATTGATACCAGAATATAGAATTCCAGCAGCATTGCCAGGCAACATTTATGAAGCAACATTCTGTCACATTCTAGTACACCTCCCACTTGCTAAAATGCACACCCATTAGTGGACTAAACTTACAGCCTCACTAATTTTCTTCCAAGACTGCAACTACATGTCTATAGTGACATATACATGAAAATGAAAACATTCTTATGCCATTCAACTGCCTTGATGAGAATATAATAATATTTCCTTTGCTTCAATTTTCTTATTTACAGGGTGGAGACAATACCATTATTGGCCTATACCTCAATCCATTTCTATTTACTGAAATGAAGATAAGCTTCTGTTCATTCTCTAAACTTTAGAACAGCTTAAACAAATGGTGTCATTGCAAATATGGGGAGAAATAGGTGAGTGAATAATTGTAGCAATATACAAACACACAGAAATGAATAAATACACACACACATACACAACACACACAACACACACACACACACACAAACTCATTGGACACAAAAATGACAGTCATGCTACGAAACACCCATGCTCACAGAGCTTCCATTCAACAAGAATGGACTCAGGAAAATTACTCGAAAAAAATCAGTGGGATCTCCCAAGTTACCTTTGTCCACAGACCAAAAGAAGAAATGCAGAGAATAAGTCATCCATATTCTCAACATGTGGGATGGGTGGATAATTATTTGATGGGATATGGATGTTTGTTATCATTTAGGGAGAATATAAGGTAAAAGAAAACATTAACTTGAAATATTTTACAATGGTATGGGCTATGGTATAGTGATACAAATGTAAAGTTTTTATTTTCTTTTGCCAGATGTATGCTTCTACTCTTTAAGTTATTGCATTTAAGAAGCTTATTTAAAAATGAATGCACAACTAAGAAAGAAAGGATAGCAATTAGTCATCTATAATAACTGAACATGTAGTCATATTAGACATTTTCAATGTTAATCATGTATATTTAGATATATAAATGTGTTTAAAACACTTCAAAGACCTCCAAAATATGACATTTAAGAGGTTTAATATACTGTCTTTTTATGTGAGGGAGACATGTCTGCTCCAATCAGCGCAGATTTACTTCATAAAAGGATGACGAGCATGATAGATCCTCTATATTGAGTTTGTTTCACTTTGTCAAAACTAGTCTTTTGAACAAGTATCTCTAGCCTTGACTGCTGATGCAATGCTCTACAAACCTGACGACCAGGATGTAAATGAAAAGGATTGTGGAACTCTGCCAAAAAAAAAAAAAAAAAAAAAAAAAAAAAACCATAAAACAGTTCTAAATCCCTGCTTCACAGAAATGTCTGCCAGATATTCTAGGCCTGTAGGACAAAAGTGAATACCCCAAAATTGATGAGGAACATTAGTTGCCTCTTCAGCCAGCCAGCTATCTCTGTTGTTTCTAACGTTTTGGAGGTGGCTTCCACTGCACTTCCTGTTTCCTCAGGAAGTATTATAGTATTATGCAATATTTGATGGAGTTGAAATTTGGATAGTTATAGTTACATTTTTCCTTTGTATTGACAGAAGGTAATTAGGAATAGATCTTTGGGCTCATCAATGTAAGATAGTGGAATGGGGATGGGGGGATGGAAGGGGAGTGTGGCCAGGGAGCATGTCACAGGGAAAGGTGGGTAAAAGAGATAGAAGGAGGGAGGGAGCACAAAGCTTTTCACCCTAGACTTAGAATCTTGAGTTTTGTTAGAATGATAGAGCATAAGGTCGAACTGCCTAGATAAATAAATATTCCACAAGATATATTCCTTTTTTCTAAATAAAAAGTAAGATTTATCTTAACCTATATACAATAAGAACTTTTATCAAGTATGAGTTATTTTTAGAGCATCCAATCATTTGTGTTTGGTAATTTAGAGAGAAATCACTGTGTTATATATCTGACATTGATGAACCCAAATCTCTGTTCCTAATTTACCGTATGTCATAACTAAGGATGCTTATAACTATAAATGTCTACGCTTTAACTCCATCAAAGTTTGCATATTAATTCATTTCCTGATTAAACAAGAAGTGAAATGCAAGCCACCTCCCAAACATGAGAAATGGCAGAAATACCTGGCTGCCAGAAGAGTTAACCAAAGTTCCTCTGCAATGTTGGGACATCCACTTTTGGCCTGCAGGCATAGTCTATCTGGTATATTTTTCTGTGATGCAGGAATTTTGAAGAACTGTCCCACCTTGTTTTGCCACACTTCAGCAAACTTCTTTATTTTCATCCTGTTTGTTTGGTTTGTTCAGCATACCACAGCAGTCAAGGCAAGAGATTCTTGCCCAAATGACTAGTTTTGACACAAATAAAAGCAAACTACACATGGAGGTTCTTATATGCAAATCATCCTTTTATGAAGTAAATTGGTGTTGATTGGAGAAGACATGTTGAACTATCATGAAAATTCTTAGGTTATTAATGATCTTGAATGTCATATTCTGGAGGTAATTGAAGTGCTTGAAGGTCATCTATCAAATATACCTGATTAACCTTGAAAACATGCCTAATTTGACTACATGTTTGATTGGATGACTAACTACTAACCTGTTTTTCTTAATTATACATTTTTTAAATAAGCTAAATAAGTGAAATACCTTAAACAAAAGTAGAAACATATATAGAGTACAACAAGAAAAACTTTACATTTGTGTCAATAAACCAAAGCCCATATCAATGTAAAATATTGGAGGGTAATATTCCTTTTTGAGTTATATTGTCATCCTTATAAGTTGACAAACAATCATAGAAGTAAAATGTCAGATAACCAAAAAATACCCTTCCCACCTATTGGGAAAATTAATATTTTATTGTCTAGACTTCTTCCTGTTGTCTGAGGACAAAGGCATCTTTGGGAGACATTCATGTTTTTTTTTTTTAAAGTAATTCTCTAGAATTCCAGTGTAAAGTATTTTCTTTTGTTGCATGGACACTATGTGAGCATCACTGTTACTTAGCATGATTGTTATTTTTGTGTCCAATGTATTTGTGTGTGTATTTATTTATCTCTGTGCATTTGTGCATTGCTACAATTATGTACTCATCTACTTTCTCCCCATATTTGCACCTATAGCATGGACTCCAGCTGTTCTAAAAATAAGAGAATGAAGAGAAGCTTATTTTCATTTCAGTAAATAGAAAAAGATTAAGCTAGAGGTCATTGATGCTATTTTCTCCATTTTGAAAATAACAAAATTGAAGCATATGGAATATATTTAAATATACATCAATGTAGTTGAATGGCATAATGATGCCTTCATTGTCATGTTTATATCACTATGAGAATGTGGTTGTTTAATAGACTTTTATAATAAATATAACTAAAAAAAAGAGCCTTGCATTTTTGGGAGAAAATCAGTGAGGCTATAAGGTTATCCCATTAGTTGCTATGCTTATTTTCTATGGGGGAGGTGTTCAAGAATGTCGCAGAATGTTGGGTCAGAAATGTTGCCTGGCAACCCTGCTGGAATTCTATATTCTGGTATCATGAGCCATGAACCAGAGAGCAGCTTAGATGTTAGATGTAGTTTTATCACTGGATATCTTAGTGTTCCAAGATAAGTATCTCATAAAAGTTTTAATGACATCATTTATGTAAATTGATTCTTCAAACCAAGTCATAGCCAAATCCCTAGACGTTGGACTACACCTATGGATATTACCCAACTCCAGATTACCTAACATCAAGGAAAACAATCTGTGGAGAAGCAGATCAAAGATTTTTGTTGATGAATATCATCTTCCCTAAGGAGTAAAACTATGGATTAAGGAGATAAAAAGACTCACAATTATTCAACAAATGGTGAGTTTTCCATTGTTAGTGTTCCTACAAGAAGTTTTAAATCCATTTATTAGTCTAGACTGAGGGATATTTGTTTACCAGTTCATCACTAATGATGAAGCTGCACAATATCAACTATCTAATATCCTCTTTAACCCTAGATCCACAATGACATGTAATCATTTACTAATTTTACTACTGAAATCTGTAATTAAATAATCACTACTCCATGGTGTTTGGCACAACATTATGGGAGTCAAGTGAAGACAACTTCTGTGTGTCCAGTATGGCAGACTATATCATCTTCTGTTTATGCAATTACTTAATAATTAAAGCAGGACATTAGATAATAGATAAATGGACTTTTACACCTTGTTGGAGATAATTGTGGCAAGTCATTTCATTAATTACTTAAATCAATGATAGTATCATTTTCTTATCTCTCCACGGGTAAATTATGAGATATTATCTCATTACTCATTTAGTATATTCTTTAAGTCTATGATTAAATAATCAATGATCCTGTGAGTTTTGCCAAGTCTTGTAGAAGTCAAATATAAAATACCATAAAATAATTCAATTTTCAATTATTTATTAAAATATGTCATTATTTATTCAGTGATCACTGGAGTTGGAGCCTCCTTTTCAGAGTCAAATGTGCCAAACCATCACATCATCTGATATTATACTGATATACTTATTTACCTATAAAATTGGTCATTAAAAATCAAAGACCATTGAAGTTTGGTTCTACCTTGTTTGATCAATTATGCCAGATATTGTAATTATGTAACTAAATTATTCAAAATGATGATGACATTATGGACCATTAGTCAGATTTGGAGTCAGACTGTGGAAGTTGATGATGTGACATCATATCATTACTGGGTTACTTAATCATTTAAATAGATCATTCCATCAGCCATGATACTTCGTGTTTAGTGCCACCTTGTTGAAGTTTATGTGCAAGGTTATCTAATTATGTATTTATTTAATTGTAAAGTTCAGTCTTACTCAACTATGTGGGAATTAAATATACAACACCATCTCATTATTCAATGAATTTATTATTATATAATAATTACTTGAAATGATGATGATGTTTTTCTTCATCACTGTGGTCTGGCCAGTCTTTCCTGGAAGTTAATTGTGTGTCACTTCTTTGACAATCATTGGAATTTGGTTCCATTTTGTGGGCATTAAGTGTGCATGACCATTCAATTATTTACTTATATGATTACTTCAATGATGATGAGATCATCAGTTAGGGGTTTGGCTGCTGTGTGATCAACACGGAAGAGGAATGGAGCCAGGAGCAGCACCCAGAGCATGAGGGACACTGTGAGATCCAGTGACTACTGATTACATAATTATAGATTTCAATAATTAATTGATTAAGTAATTTACAAAACTGGATGGTTTTACATCATCAGTTCCTGAGGGTATGCAACAGAACCGGCTATGTTGGACACAGCCATCACCAATTTTAAATAGTTAATAATTTAATAATCAGATGATCAGATGATCTTGTCTAATGAACTCTGTTGGATGGATTTCATTACAATCCAACAAGACACTGCAGTCATGATGAGGCTACTGTGGTGGCAATGTCCACAGCAGCAGGGGCTGTGGCAGCAATGATGGAGGTGCCTTCATCTGCAGAATGAATAGAGAGCAGCTCCTCACTTTCTGTGATGTCATCCTAAGCAATGCTGCCTTGGCAACCACTATGTTACATCCTGTCCCTCTGTTGCTACTGCTTGTCCTTCTCATAGTAGAGGGCAATGATGTGCATTAAGTGCTGCAAGGTGCCACTTGAGCTTGCCACTTGAGCTTGTCTTGGTTATATCATGATGCTTCTTCCAGGTGTAACTCTGGCCATTTCTAGACATGACCTCCTTTTTGGGGAATATGCCCTTCCATGAGTGAGTGAGAGAGAGAGAGAGAGAGAGAGAGAGAGAGAGAGAGAGAGAGAGAGAGAGAGAGAGAGAGAGAGAGAGAGAGACTATTTGTGTATCTTTGTCATGCCTTTCATGTCTAGGGTCTCATAACTCCCTACATATCTCCACTCAATAACCCACGTTAAGCCCTTTGTAATCTAATATTTGATGCCTCAGAAAGCTATGAAGAGTAGGAGAATGGGAAGACATTAGATAGGGTAGTGACCAGGAGGCCAGGGCAGCTGTCTTTATCTAGTAGTCATCTTACAAGATATCAACAGTGTGAAGGAGAACCTCTGTAGTTTGTCTGTTTTTATATGAGACTGACTCTCTTTTGTGTATTGAAAAGAATTCCCCTACACAATACTGTTTATCATCTGGATATTGCTGTCCTGGATACCATGGGTGGGAGTGTAAATAGGAGCCAGGGAGGGAAACACAGATATTGGAGGAGGTACCTATGAAGGTGGACAGATATAAGGCAAGAGGGAACTGTGTGTTCAGTTTCAGGGGTTTGGTGTGGGATAGTGTTTTACTCGCAGGTTGATGTGTTGTCCCATTCTGTCTGTGGGTACTTGTTTCTTTTATATGTGTCTGGTGTCCTGTAGGTAAAGGATGAAGGCACCTAGAGGGCATCTTGTGACATCTGTAATGTTGTGAAAAGTCCCTGTACAGGACAAGGGAGGATATATGCTATAAATATACTAGAGGGCATCCTGTGGGGACACCTGGAATGCTGTCAGAACTCCCTGTACAGGACAAGAGAGGGAGGATATCATCCTGTGTGGAAACCTGAAATGTTGTGAGCAGTCCCTGTACAGGACAAGAGAGGGAGGATATCATCCTATGGGACACATGGAATGTTGTGAGAAGTCCCTGTACAGGACAACGGAGGATATATGCTACATATATAATAGAGGGCATCCTGTTGGGACACCTGGAATTTTGTGAGAAATCCCTGTAAAGGACAACAGAGGATATATGCTCAATAGCTACGTCCAAGATATTGTTTGTTAAGCATGTCCCTTCTGCTACAAAACACATGATGTTTCTCTTGGCTTCACTAAGAGTGGTGTGTAGGCTAGCCAGTAAGCCTACCTGTGTTCCTTCTTGGGGTGTTCTGAGGGATGACAGGGTCCAAAAACAAATTGTTTCAGGGCAGTGAAGAAGATGTCCCATCTCTCCTCCACACCCCTTGGAATTGAGCCCTTGCAGCAGTTCAAGATGATGAGAATTTCTGGCACCCTGGAATCCCAAAAAGTAGCTCCAAACTCCACTGATCACACATTATGTAAGGAATAATTTACATAATAAAATGACAAAATAATTGGATATTTCAGACATGACTCATGAAGGACGCCATCTACAGTGATTTGAAATTTTTAATAAATTTAGTAATAGGGCGATCAGATGGTCTTGCCTAATGAACTCTGCTTGGCTAATGTCATCATGTGGCACTGAGTTTCTGCAGTCCTGACAAGGCAGCTTCAGGAGCTGGTATACTTGCAGTGGTGGCTGCTGTTTCACTTGCTGAGCCGAGAGAGAAGCTAGTTGCACTCTGTGACATCATCCCTGGCAATGCATCTATGATTTTGATGGGCTTCTGGTGCTGCCACTTGTTCTTCTCATAGTAGAGTAAGATGAAAGAAGGAATGTGGAGGTAGAGCAGCTAGCACCCAATCTGACTGCCACACAAAGCTTGGTCAAATTGTTGCACTTCTCATTGGACAGCATGACACCTTCTTGACTCTATCTCCCAGTGACCCTGGAGCCATGGGCACTGCTGCATATTCTTGGGCATCTACTCTAAAAACTTCCATAGCCAAACACTAAACTCCTGGCTCTACTCAATAGATGACATCATTGCATTTAAATATTAAATACATCAAAAATTCGATGCTCTTGCCTAGTTGACCTCCACAAGTTGGCACCAAACTCAAGTGATCATTGATGAAATAATGGTGTATATAACAAGTTAATACTTAATTAATTAAGTGATATCACATAATTGACTCTCAGGGAGTACTGGCCAGACTCCAGTCAGGAAGGAGGATATCATTGGTATGAAAGATTAAATTAAACAACTAAAAATGTGATTAAGATGCACACTTAACTCCCCTAAAGTGAAGACACACTGTACTATTCCTATAATACATAATGATTTCTTTATATAATAATATAAATAAACATATAAATAAATATTTAGATGGTCTTGCATACTAACTCCAATGAGGTGCCAAACTTAAAATCTACTGGTGATTTAACACTTATCACCCATTTAAATAACTAAATATCAAATAATGATATGATGTCATCATCATCCATTTCCCCCACTGCTACATCAAATCTGACTCATTTCGATAATGTCATAATCCATTTAAATAATTTAAACACATAATTAAATACACAGATGATCCTGCATACTTGACACCCACAAGGTGGCACAAAACTCCAGTGATCTTTGATCATCAAATGACCTGTTTTAATAATTATATAATCAAAGGATGACAGAGCCTGGCAGGATTTTTCTCATTCTAGACACACACATGATTGTGTCAAAATCCAGTGATCACTGATTAATCATAGATTTGAATAAAAAATAAATGGGTAAAGTGACATTGTGTATGAAAAGTTTTATAGGATATCAGATAATTAATGTTTGTCAGTGAAATCACCAGAGATGAACTCCTGCCCAATTATTCTTCAGTGTGTTCTAACATATGGATGGAAACATTCCTGATAGAATCCAACTATGGAAAATCACCTTTTGTTGGATAAAAGTGAGCTCTTCTTATTTTCTTAATCAATAGATATTCTTCTTAGGGAAGATGACATTCATCAACAACAGTCTTTGAACTGTTTTTCCACAGAGTATATTCCCTGATATTAGATAACCTAGAATTGTGTAATATTAATAGCTCCAGGCCAACTTCCATGGATTTGGCCAAAAATGCTGTCATTAAAGGAAGTATGGAACACATAGCTTTGGCGACTATAATATCTAACATCTCAGCTGCTCTCTGCTTCTTATGCTATGAGAATAGAGAGTTCCACCATCGTTGCTGGGCAACAGTTATGATCTAACATTCTGTCACAGTCTGGGAACACTTGCACATACTTAAACAACCCTACCCATTCACAAGCTCGTATTATATCCTCACTGATTGTCTCCCATAACTGCAAGGCTCTTTGTTGAGTTTTTCTTATTTTTGATTATCCTACTAAATACTTACCTGGCTTTTCTATTTTACATGTGAAGGTATAAGCATCATTATATAATTCAATTAGATTGATGATTATTAATCATATTTTCTAGGCTCCTAATTTCATATTTCCAGAATGGAGACAATACCATTCTTGTGCCTCTAGATTAACCCATTTTTATTTACTGAAAGGAAAATAAGCTTCTCTCCATCCTCTCAACTATAGAACAACGTGAACACATGGTATAGTTGCAAATATAGGGAGAAAGCAGATTAGTAAATAATTGTTGCAATGAAAAAAGTGACACAGAAAAAAATTAATACACTCACACACCCCACACACACATGCACAACCCCCCACACACACTATAACAAACACATTGGAAGCAACCATGCTCACAGAGCGTCCATGCAAGATTAACAAATAAATTACTCTGGACTACTGAAAATGTATTGTAAAAAAACTTGAGAAGGGGGAATTTTTATTTGAAACTTCTGTGGTCACCAACTAATGAGAAATGATTTATGAAATCGAAATGTATTCTACTTCTCAGGCAAAGATGATTAATACAGAATTGATAATGATTTATTTAACAGGATTATATTTATCTACCATGGTCTTAATATAGAGAGTTAGAACATGTATTTGTTTTCCTGAAAATGCAAGAAATACTGCAAACATAGATTTTGGTCGTTTTTCAATAAAGTTTTTTAACATGTGTTATTTGTAAATTGAAATGCTGTTATTTTCTTTGCAACTTTACAACTACATGTTGAAAAATACTTGCTAAATATTGAAAAATACTTGTTTTAAAGATAGCTTTCCATTTTATGAGATTACATACTTTTTACTGAAATTAATACTCTATAGTACTGCCAGAATTTATATTTTTTATTATGTATGTTCATCTGCTGGCAAGGGCTGCCTTCAAAATCACAACCTCCACTCACTGTTACAGTGGACAGAGAATAGTGTATGCTGCTTTATGACACAAAGGTGAACATCACATCACTGAAAACGCATCCCTCTCTTACTTGCTCATTCCCACTGCATCATTCTCCCTCTGCCTTCCTTCCTTAGTCTTCCTCCTCCTCCCTCTCCTCCTCCTCCTTCTTCTCCTCCTCCTTATTCTTCTCCTTTTCTTCTTCTTCTCTCTCTTTTTCTCTTTACTTTCTTGCTTCTTTCCTTCATTTCTTCCTTTCTACATTCTTTTCTGCTTTACATAACTTCCCCCTTCATATCCTTCTCTTATGTCTTCCTGCATTTTTATTGGTCAAGACAATGTCAATATGCAGCAAATGCTTAGAAGCATGTTATCACTGATGAACATGCTTTTAAGCAAATAATCATGTCTTCTTTTTTGATTAAACTTGAAAACACCTGCTTCCTTTTTTGATTAATTTTTCAGAAAAATACCCACAAACACATGCTCTCCACAATTTCATAATGCCACAGAGCTCATTTTTCTTTCCAAGGTCTCAATACTGACATAATTTGCCACAGAGCCCCTATAACAAAGTGCAGAGTTTTATTTCAATCTTATTGTCATTTTTTTTTTCTCCACCAATGAAACCTTCTCAGACATTCCCATGGTCTCATGCTGCCAACATACTTAGCACAGTTTATTACTATTTTTTGAAGTGTGATTTTATATATATGGTTTCTATAAAAGACTCCTTCCTCATTCTCTTATACTTCATAGCAAGGATTTTAATCCACTAGCAACCCAGTGCTAATGAAGTCAATATGAACTATGTGTATTATTATTATTATTATTATCATTATCATATTATTTTACTATCATTAGTTTCCATGTATGACTTTAGTTTTGAGAATAGCCATAGATTCATGAAATATATCATATACACAACAAAAACCTCAGAATCATATTAGTTTTTTTTTCTACCTCAAGCACTCATTTTAAAGTTATTTATATTCATTTTTTCTATATATTTTGCTAAAATTTGCATATGGGCATGGCAAGAGTGCCTGGTGGTCAGCAAAGCAAGAGAATGCCTCCGATTCCTGGTGAATGAAGCTACAGACAGTTGTAAACTATCATGTATAGGTAGGGAACCAACTTGCATCCTCCAACAAGGACACCCCTTGCTTTTAAACATAGAGCAATCTCTCCAAAAGTTTATTAATGTTTTTAACAGAAGTCATATTACTTAGATCAAATTCAAAATTTTCATCCTAAATCACAGTTTTTTCTTCACACTTATAATGGCTCCCTCTATTATGATATCTCTTTTTTTCTCATCTATTTCTACCCTAACTTAATCTTCATCATGTTCTTTCCTCCGTTTCTTTCTTTGTACTCCTAACTCTTTCTCCACTTCACACATTCTTCCAATTTTCTCAGGATATTGTGTACCTTTCGCATCTTTGAGGGACCATTCAAGTTTCTCTTTGGGTTCTGCTTGTTTCTCAGCTTCTCTGGTGGTATGGATTGATGGTTGGTGATCCTTTGCTCTATGTCTAAATTCCACACATGAGAGAATGCATACCATGTTCTTCTTTTTATGACCAGTTCCATCCATCCATTTGACTTTGGATTTCAAGATTTCTTTTCTGTCTTTCTTTCTTTCTTTCTTCCTTCCTTCCTTCCTTCATTTCTTTTTTCCTTTCTTTCTTTATTTTTTTTTATGTACCACAATTTATTTATCTAGTTTCTTTCCAGGTTCTGTCCTTTTCAAATGATGATGCTATCAAAATAGATGAACAGATGTTTTTGTAGCTTAGATTTGCATCTTTTGGGTATATGACTAAGAGTTAATTTGCCTAGATGATGGGATAAGTAAAAAAATTTAACTGATGTCTTCTTAGATTCTTTTTTGCCAGTATGTTATTGAGTAATTTGCATCAATGTTCATGAGGGATATTTCCCTATAATTCTCTTTCTAAGTTTTGTCATTGTGTGGCTTGAGTATTAGGGTAATTGTAACCTCATCAGATGATTTAGGTAAGGAAACTTGTGCTTCTATTTTGTGAAGCAATTTGAGGAGTATTGGTACTAGAAGTTCCTTGAATTTCTGGTAGATGGGAGGGGACACATACGCAGGGAGGGTGAGATTAATGTGATTGAAATGTCACACCAGGTTGTTGCTAATGTAAATAAAAAATATCAAAAAAGAAAAATTTAAAGATTTCTAACAAATATAAATATTTTGTCTGCTCTCTGTTGGTAGAGCATTTATTGAGACTAAAGGGGGCATTCCAAGAAATATCCCTAAGATATTCAGAGAAACCTAGATTATGAAAAATCAAGGGAAAAATGAAAACATTACACGCCCCAACAGCCATTCCTCCAAACTAACTAATGACACACAAACAATCAAACAGAGAATAGTTCTCTAAGGTGTATATTTATTTTGTAATCCTTATACAGAAGTGTGGAGTTAGCAGGATATGAGAATATAGGACCAAGTCAACCTATACTGACGTAAAACCTTGTCTTGATATAAGACCAAAACTTAAACCTGGAACAGTTTCATATATTTTGAGGGTGTATATCCATGAGCATAATCATAATTGTGAAGGAAAATGGAGGAAACTCCAGGGATGGCAAGTTTAATCATGGCCTAGCATATATTGAGTGATATTCTTTTAAAAGAATTTAAAGGGCAGGGATTTGTGGGCACAGGAATCCCAAGTAAGATACAGGTTCTTCATGTTATCTCTGTGAGAATACCTGATTCTTAGCATGAATAAAATTGTTGTGTCTTATGTGTTTGTTGTTGCTATTGTGTGTATGTGTGTGTATTCATTTCTCTGTGTGTGTCTTTGCGCATTGCTACAATTATTCAGTCACTTACTTTTTGCCCATAATTGCACCTATATCATGTGGTCAGGCAAGAGTATGAAGATAAACTTACTTTGATTTCAGTAAATTTAAATGGATTAATGTAGAGGCACAAGAATGGTGTTGTTTCTATTCTGGAAAAATGAAAGTTAAAGCAAAGGAAATATGTTTAAATGCACATCAGTCAAGTTGAATGGAATAATGATGTTTTCATTTTCATGTGTATATCACTATAGCCATATAGATGGTAGAAGATTTGAAAATAAGTATAACTCAGAAAAGAGGCTTCCATTTTAGGAAAAAATCAGTGAGTCTATGAGTGGGTGGGGTTGTTTTAGCATGTGGGAGGCATACTAGAATGTGTCAGAATGTTGAATCATAACTGTTGCCTGGAAACTCTGATTGAGTTCTCTATTCCCAAACCATGGGCCCAAGAAGCAGAGAGCCGCATAGATGTAGTGTTATCATTAGATATTTTACTCTCAGAAGATCATTGACCCATACAAGCTTTCATGACAGCATTTGAGGAAATTGATTTTCCTAAGCAGGTCATTGTCAAATCCCTGAAATTAGAACTGCAGCTCTTAATATTACCCAATTCAAGATTACCTAACACCAGGGAGTATAGCCTGTAGAGAATCAGTTCAAAGACTTCTGTTGATCAATGTTGTCTTCTTTAAGAAGTAAAACTATGGATCAGGAAAAAAAAGACTCAATTATCCAGCAAAAGGTGAGTTTTCCACTGTGACCTATTTTCCGGAATGTATTAATCGTTTGTTAGACTAGACTGAGGGGTAGTTGGACAGGAGATAATCTCTATGGAGGCAGCCACACAACATTAACTATCTGATGTCCTCTAAAACCCTGGATCCTTATTTTAAAGGAAGCATGGAGTCTGATTCCACCTTGCTGCCATTTTGTCATATAATTATTTAAATAAATGATGACACAATTTTGGTATCTCCCCGGAGTAAATTTTGTGACATTTTATCTTTATTTTTTCATTCATTTTATTGTTCAAATCTATGATTAAAGATTAAATGATCTCTTGATTTTGAACCAATTTTGTGGGAGTCAAGTATAAAATACCATCCAATTATTTAATTATTTAATCATTTAATTATTAAAATCTATCAATATTTAATCAGTGGTCACTGCATTTTGGAACAACCTTGTGGGAGTAAAATGTGCCAAACCATCTCATCCTTTGAAGTTATAATTATTTAAGTATTAAATTAGGCCATTTAATAGTCCAAGATACTTAGAATTTATATCCACCTCATGGGATCAAGTATGCCACATCATCTAATTATGTAATTAAATTATTAAAATCTACCACAACTTTATGGATCATAATTCAGGATTGGAGTCAATTTGTGGTAGCTTATGATGTGTTATGGTTATTTGTTCCTTTAAATTGAACATTACATCAGCCATGATACCTCGAGTTTGGAGTCGTCTTGTGGGAGTTAATATGCAAGTCCATCTAATTACTTATTTAATTGTTAAAATAAACCATTATTCCGGGAAGTGTTCAGTCTGACTCTACCATGGGGTATTTAAGTATGCAATATCTCATTATTCAATTATTTTATAATTATATATTAAGTATTTAAATCAATAATGATGTCATCCTTCATGATCATAGTCAGTCCCATACCCCCTCATATTTAATTTTGTGACATTATTTAATTATACAAGTATTAATCCATTGACAATCACTGGTGCCATCAAATCGACGTTAAGGATGCAGAGCCATCTAATAATTTACTTATTTGATCACTTAAATGATGGTGAGGTTATCAATTAGGGTTCTGAATGCAGTGTGGTGAAGAGAGTAGACACCTGGTGTGAGAAGCAGCTCCCAGAGCATGAGAGACACTGGTAGATCCAGTTATCACAGATTACATGATAACAGATTTTTAATAAATAAATGATTAATTACTTTAAAAACTTGATAGTTTCACATCATTATTTCCTGGAAATATGTGCCAGACCGGACACATTAATGAAACAGTCATTAACGATTTTAAAAATTCAATAATTTAATCATCAGATGATCACAGGATCTTGTCTAATTAACTATGTTGGGTTGATGTCATGATATTGAACTGAGTCCCTACATCCATGATGTGGCTGCACTGGTGGATGGGAGCACATCAGTAGAGGCTGTGGCAGCAGTGATGGGGTCAGCTTCATCTGTAGAGCCAAGAAACAGCAGCTCCTTGCTCTTTGTGACATCATCCACAGTGGCACTGCCTTGGCAACCACTGTGATCCTGCCTGCGATACTGAGGGATAGTTGGATAGCAGTTTATCTTTAATGGGGAAGCTGCCCAACATCAACTATCTAATATCCTTTTAATCCCTGGATCCACAACGACATGTAATTATTTACTAATTTTACTACTGAAATCTGTGGTTAAATAATCACTGGTCCATGGTGTTTGGCACAAGTTTATGCATTTCAAGTAAAGATAACTTGTGATTGTTCAGTATGGCAGACTATATCATCTTCTAATTATGTAATTATTAAAAAGGACATTAGATCATATATGATAAGTGGATTTTTACCCCTTGTTGGCGATAATTGTGGCAAGATATTTCATTATTGAATTATTTAAATCAATGATGGTATCATTTTCTTTCTCCCCATGGGTGAATCATGAGGTAATATCTCATTACTCATTCATTTTATTGTTTAAATCTATGATTAAATAATCAAATATTTCTTGAGTTTTGTTAAATCTTGTTGAAGTCAAGTGTAAAATATCAAAAAATTTAATTTTTTAAACATTTAGTTTTATAAATCTGTCATCATTTACTCAGTGATCACTGGAGTTTGAACCTCCTTTTGAGAGTTAAATGTGCCAACCCATTATATCATCGTGTGTTATACTGCTTTACCTATAAAATTGGTCATTAAATTATCAAAGATCACTGGAGTTTGGTTCTACCTTGTTTGATCAAGTATGCCAGATCATGTAATTATGTAACTAAATTATTCAAAATGATTATGACATTATGGACCATTAGTCAGGTTTTCAGTCAGACTGTGGGAGTTTATGATTTGACAACATATCATTACTTGGTTATTTAGTCATTTAAATAGATCATTACATCAGCCAGGAAACTACAAGTTTGGTGCCACCTTGTACAAATTTATGCACAAAGTTATCTAATTATTTGTTTACTTGATTGTTTAAATAAATCATTATTCCAGGAAGAGTTCAGTCTGACTCCATTATGTGGGATTTAAGTATGCAACATCATCTCATTATTCAATTAGTATATGATTATATATTAATTACTTAAAATGTTGATGATGCCGTCCTTCATGACTGGAGTCTGGCCAGTCTTCCCTGGAAGTTAATTGTATGTCATTATTTAATTAACTATGTATTACTTCTTTGACAATCACTGGAGTTTCGTTCCATCTTATGGGCATTAAGTATGCAGGACTTAATTATAATAATTAATAAGTAATTATTTACTTATATAATTACTTAAATGATGATGTGGTCATCAGTTAGGGGTTTGGTTGCTGTGTGATAGACACAGCAGATGATTGGAGCCAGGAGCTGCACCCAGAGCTTGAGGGACACTGTGAGATCCAGTAATTACTGATTAGATAATAATAGATTTTAATGATTAAATGATTAAAAAATTTTAAAAACTGGTGGTTTTTGCATCACCAATTCCCGAGAGAATGCACCAGAAGAGAGCCATTTGTGGGAGCTAGCATAGACACACATCCACTTGCAGAGTTGCTTACACCTTAGAACTCTAATTGAGCCTTATGTTGGTATACAGGCACCTGCTTGATGGGTGGTCTCTTCCACTCATCCCAGGTAATGAGATAATCCGAGTGCCTGGAACTGAGATGGGCCTGGCTCCAAGAACTAAGATAAGCAGACGTTTTTGGTCTGATGTTTATTGTCTGCGATAATTACCAGGACCCCAGAAGTTAGCAGAAGGCATCCCTCCCCATTTCCTCTCTGCCTGCTACCCCTCCCCATTTCCTCTATACTTTGCTTTAAAAACTCCTTTTTCACCAATAAAGTTAGACCTTGACAAATCCACTGCTTGGTCTCCTTTCTTCTTTCTCTCCAATTATTTTCAGGTTCTAGCCCACCTCGACCCAGGAATAACTAGGCCCCATGAGTTGGGGCAAGCTGTGGAGGACACAGCAATCACCGATTTTAAATATTCAATATTTTAATAATCAGATGATCAGATGATATTGTCTAATGAACTCTGTCAATAATGTGTCATGCCACTCCACCAGGACACTGCAGTCATGCGGAGGCTACTGTGGTGGCTGGGACCACACCAACAGGGACTGTGACAGTAGTGTTGGAGGTGCCTTCACCTGCAGAGCCAAGAGAGAGCAGCTCCTCTTTCTCTGTGATGTCATCCCCAGCAATGCTGCCTCGGCAATCTCTACAATGATGCTTGTGCCTCTGGTGCTGCTGCTTGTCCTTTTCATAGTAGAGTCAGTGAAGGCTGGGATGTGGATGAAGAGCTGCAAGGTGCCCCTTGAGATTGCCACGATCCTCACTTGTCTTAGTCATATTGTGATTCTTCCTCTAGATGTAACTCTGGCCAATTCCAGACTTGACCTCCCATTTGGGGGATAGGCCCTCCCAAGAGTAAGAGAGAGAGAGAGAGAGAGAGAGAGAGAGAGAGAGAGAGGGAGAGAGAGAGACTGTGGGTCTCCGTGATGATAATGCATGCTTAACTCTCCAAGACAGAGCTTGACTGCATTCTTCATGGAATATAGGATCATTTACTTAAACAATTATTCAAATATTTAGAGGATCTTGCATACTAACTCCTATCATTAATTTAAATAATTTAATTATAAAATTAGTAGATTCCACCAGGTGGGACCAAACTTCAGGTATTGTGGATGACATAATCATTGTTTTATTAAACTATATAATCAGTTGGTTATCATCCACTTCTCCAAGGTGGCTCCAAACCAGGCTCATGAACGATGTTGTTATCATTTATTTAAATAATTTAATTACATAATTAAATAATTATAGGGTTTTTCATGCTTGACTCCAAAAATGTTGTGCAAAAATCTATTTATCATTGATTATATAATGTCCTATTTTAATAATTAAATAATAATCAGTAGATAAAATGGTCTGCCATACTAGGTACCCACAACTTGTCTCTTACTTGACTCCCACAAGACTGTGCCAAACAACGTGGATGATCATGAATCACAGATTTGAGTAGTAAAATATGCAAATGATTAAATGCCATTGTGTATCCAAGATTTAAGAGGATATCAGATAATTAAAGTTGGGCAGGTACCTCAGTAGAGATGAATCACTATCCAATTATCCCTCAGTCTAGTCTAACAAATGGATTAACAAACTCCTGAAAGAAGCTAACAATGGAAAACTCACCTCTTGCTGAATAATTGTGAGTCTTTTTTATCTTCTTAATCCATAGTTTTGTTTCCTTAGGGATGATGACATTCATCTACAAATGTCTTTGAACTTTTTCTCCAAATATTATAATTCCTGATATTAGGCAATCTTGAGTTCAGTATTATTAATAGCTGTAGGCCAAATTCCAGGGATATGGCTATGACTTGTTGAGGAGAATCAATTTCCACAAATGCTGTCATTAAGAGTTTTATGAAACACTTCTTTTGGGAGACTAAAATGTCCCATCAAAGGTTCTTGGCCATCATACCAAAATATAGAATTCCAGCAGGAGTTGCCAGGCAACATTTATGATTCAACTTTATGTGACATTTTAGTACACCTCCCAATTGTTAAAAAGCATACTCACTAATGGACTAATTTTATACCCACACTGATTTTCTTCTGTAAATGTAAGGCTCTTTTCTAAGTAATAATTATTTCAAGTCTATAAAACAACTACATGCCTATAGTGATATACACATGAAAATGAAAGCATCATTATGCCATTCAACTGAAATGATGAGTATTTAATCATATTTCCTCTGCTCCAATTTTCTTATTTCCAGGATAAAAACAATACTATTATTGGCCTCTACCTTAATCCATTTCTATTTACTGAAATGAAATTAAGCTTTTCTTCATTCTCTTAACTTTAAAACACCTTGACCAAATGGTGTAGGTGCAAATATGGAGTGAAATAGGTGAGTGAATAATCATAACAATGCACAAAGGCACAGAGAGAAATAAACACACACACACACACACACATTGGACACAAAAGTGACAGTCATGATAAGAAACACCCACACTCTCAGAGTTTCCTTGCAACAAGAACAAATTGCTTTCTCTGGACGCCTGGAAAATTATTGTAAATAAATCAGTGGGGGCTCCAAAGATACTTCTGCCTACAGACAAAAGGAAGAATTATAGAGAATAAAACACATATTTGCAAGCTGTGGGATAGGCGTTTTTTAGTCATTTGATGTTATGGAAGTTTGTCATCATTTAGGGGGAATATAAGTTAAAAGGAAACATTAACTTTAAATATTTTAAAATGGTATGAGCTATGGTATAGTGACACAAATATTAAGTTTTATTTTTTTTTTACTGAATTACATTCCTAATCTTGTTTAAGTTATTGCACTTATGCTGCTTCTTTATAAATGAATGTATTTTCAAAAATGCAGTTTAGAATTTTGTCATCTATAATAATCAAATTAGGCATATTTCAATGTTAAACATATATATTTAGATAAATAGATGACCTACATACACTTCAAAGACTTCCACAATATTGCATTTAAGATGTTTAATAAGCTAAACATTTTCATGACAGTGAGACATTTGAGCCTGCTCAAATTAACACAAATTTACTTCTCAAATGGATGATAGGCATTGAAGAACCTCCATATGGAGTGCACTTTCATTGTGCCAAACAAAAGTAGTCATTTGGGCAATAATATCTTGCCTTGACTGCTGACAGTATGCTGTATAGACCCGGCAAGCCGGATGCAAAGACGATTGCTGAACTATGAAAATACAAGATGGAACTGTTCGTCAAAATTCCTGTGTCACAGTAAAATCTGCTAGATATTCTTGGCCTGTAGGCCAAAAGTGGATGCCCCACCATTGCAGAAGAAATTAGGTTGACTAATCAAACAGCCAGCTATGTCTGCGATTTCTAATGTTTTGGAGGTGGGTTACACTGCACTTCCTGTTTACTCAGGAAATATTATATTGTTAGAATCTTTGATGCAGTTGAAGAGTATGTAGTTACAGTTACAGTTTGCCTTAGTTATGACTAAATGTAAACTAGGAATAGAGCCCCGAGTTCATCAATGTAAAGTAGATAATAGCGTGATTTCCCTCTAACTTTGCCAAATATAAATGATTGGATACTGTAGATATAATTCATACTTGGTAACTTTTTTTTATTGCATGTAGCTTAAGATACATTTTTTTATTTAGAAAAAATGGGGAAACCTTATGGAGTATTTGTTTAATAGTCAAAGATGTGTTACATTTGTTCATGCTCCATTTGTTAACTATGTAAAGATGTGTTGATTTTGCATTACTTAAATAAAATTACCCTGGGCTCAGAGAATCAGGGTTAGCAACTGATTGAAAGGAAGTAGCAGAGAGGAGAACTTAGTATGGTTTTATTTTAACAGGGGCTGTATGGAAGGAGTGAAGTTTCTAAGATGACACCAAACAGAGGAAGTTAGACACTTGCTACTCTAACTTGACCCCAGAGGTTTTCACTATAGATTTAGATTCTTGAGACTATTAGAATGATGGAGATTTAGATAGAACAGCCTTTAGCTTTGGCAGCAACAGAGCTCTTGTCTGAGGGAATAAAACTCCCCCGAGGCTATGGCCTCAGCAGTCATGCATTAAATTTAAACAGAACTATCGGTACATTTGTCAGCAGCATTGGTGGGTGACCCTACTCAGTCAGCTTAAATGTTTGCCTATGTGTCTGTTACTCTTGGATGTGGAGGCTCCCATCTCCAATCATTCCCCTTGAGGGCGTCTTCATCAGATTTTAGCCCTATACCCCAAAATGTACAGGAACGACCCACTCTTTAGTTTGTGCCACCTTCATCTTCATTCAGTTCTCCATAAGTCCGTGGGAGCCATGGACTTCAGGTTGAACCTCTACCTCACCTGTGGGAAATGCATCGTTGTCTGGACCTCCAGGTTCTCCTTTTAGTTTTCTCATGGAGAATCTCCAACCCTAAACCTAGCGCCCTGACTTAAGGGCCTCTAAACTAACCCACATTACAGAATGGCTTCAATATCCCTTTGTTAATTAATCCAAATGTGGCTAATTAGATGTAACCTATATCCCAATATTATCTGGGACACTTGCAAATAATGTAAGCCATCCAGATGGAAAAAATATTTTGCATTTCTATTACTTTTTTCTTTGCCCTAATGTTTTTGTCAGGTCCCCCTCCATACACTGTGCAAATATCCTGTGTTTAACTTACAGGTGATAGTACTGTTTGTTTCAAAATTGGAGCCAGAATTTTAATTAAAAATTGTTACTATTTAAGTATAATCCATAACAGGGATGGAATGAAAAATCCCAGTCTTGTAAAATACAATTAACTTATTTTAAACTGTTAATAATTTATAAATATGAGTTAAGTGTTAATTACCTAAAAAATAAGAAGAGAGAATTTTATGTGAAAATTCTCTGGTAACCAAGTAAATGAGAAATGATTTATAAAATCAAAATATATTACTTTTCTCAGGCAAAGAGTATTAATAAATGTAATAATTACAGTGTTTGATCATGGTTTATTTGACAGCATTTGAAATACCTACCATTGTCTTATTATAGAGTGTTAGATATTATATTTGTTTCTCTCCAAATGCACAAAATCTGGCAAATAAATAGAATTTGGACATTTTTTTCAATGAGGATTCAAACACTTGTTAATTGTACATTGCATTGCTATGACTTATTTTGGCACTTTACAAGTACATGTTGAAATACTTTATATATATATATATATATATATATATATATATATATATATATATATTGAAAGATTCCCAATTATATGGGCACTCTCCACTTTATGAAATTATACATTTTAACTAAAGATAATATTTCACAATTCTGCACATAATTTCTGTTTTATTGATATTGTATGTCCCTCTACTGGCAAGGACTGCTTGGACAGTCACATCTTCCCACTGACACCTAAAGTAGAAAATGAATGGAGTATGCAGCCATTTGCCACAACACTCAATATCACCACACCAAGACCCATCCCTCCCTCCTTGCTCTCCTTATTCCCTCTTTCTTTCTTCCTTTCTTTTTTCTTTCTTCCAGTTCCTTCTTCACTTTATCTTTCATCTTCTTCATATTTTCTGTACAAAGTTTTTTATTGTCCAATACAAAGTCAGTATTCATCAAAGGCTTAGGCACCTGTTATAACAAATCATCTTGCTGTTCAGCAGACAATCAAGTCTCATTTCATTAAAAGGAGGTGAGAAGCAATAAACAAATGCCAGTCCTGCAACTCTACCAGGCTTTGCCACATTGAGTTTGTTTTGTAGAAGAAAGTGTGTTTGTCTCTATTGCCCACATAGAACAAAATAAACCTCATGTGTTACAGCAAGTCTCCCCGCCGGCCTCCCGGTCCTGCCGCCACATGGGCCCATAGCCACGCCAGCCCCAAATAACACTCAGAGACTCTGTATTTGATACAATCCTGTTGGCCAGTTACCATTATTGTTTATGGGCTAGCTCTGTCTTAATTATTAACCCATTTCTACTTATCTAAGTATTTCCACGTGGTCGTCTTATTGGGGAGCCGCAGTGGGCGTCTTCCTTCCTCCATGTCTACATCTCGACTCTGCCTTCTACTTCCTCTTTCCTCCTCCTAGTCTCCTAGCCCCGCCTATCTAGTTTTCTATTGGCCACAGTGCTTTATTAACCAGTATGAGAAACATATATACAGAATAACATGTCCCATCACTCAAGAACCTGACATTCCATTCCGATGTCTACCTGCCTCTATCACACAGTTGCCCACTGTGTCACTGTACAGGCTTTTGTTTGATTTCCTTATTTTGAGAAATATTCTTTCTATACAACCCCATAAATTCTGAAGTTCACTGTACTTCACTTGGCAGATCACCAGAACACAGGAATGGAAACTACAAAAGGGTGATGAAGGCCTCTGTATCATCTCTTTCCCTAATCTTACTTCTTATCTACCAAATGAGAATCCTCTCTCTATGAAGGAGAGGAACATTACACAGATGTGTCATATTTGTCTCCACATTGCTCTGTTGTACTCATATACTAGCAAAACAATATTGGTGTAAATCTCTGCACTAGGTTCATAGTTTTTCCCCTTTGAATCAGGGTTTCTCCATGTTTTCAAAATCCTTGTTTCATCTTCTAACTTCCATTTCACTGAAAGGAGATAACACATCTCAGCCAAAAATGTGACCACTATCCATTATCCTTTTTTTTTTTTAAGGAATATCACTCAACAATTATTAGGTAATGATTAAACTTGCCTTCTCTAGAGTTTCCTCCTTCCCCTTCTCAATGATGGCTTTGCGCATGGATATACACCACAAATCTGTTTGACATTGTGCCAGGTATACTTCTTCTCCTTATAGCAAGACAAGTTTTATCATCAGCATAGTTGGTCTTCATCATATAATTCTCAGTTCCTGTTAACTACACACATTAATATAAGGATTACAACACAAATATGCACCTTAGAAAACTATGTTCTGTTTGTTTGTTTGAGTGAGTGAGTGACAAGTAAGAGACACCATCAAATTATTTAATTACATAATAACAAAATCACTCATTACATTGTTGGTGATGACAGGACTCTTGAGCCATAGCACTATTAGAGAGAACTTGGGGGGGAACATTATGAGAGAGAACTTTTGAGGAGAAATTTTAAACCGAGCTTTAGAGAACGAACTTTTGGGAAGAACATTTCTTGAAGAATAAAAGGCCAGGAGAGGACCATGCATGTGACCTGGATTGTTTCCTTCTTTCCCTCAGATGAGAGATTATTAGCAATCCCCTTGGATTACTGTTGTAAGTTTGAACCCATGATGAATATCTTCAAAATTATTTCTATAGATGAGAGTGTTAGGTAAATCCACGTCCACCAAAACTGAAAATGGAGATATATTATCACAAATCATTTGGGAATGTGAGTCATTTATGATTTTTATGTTTAAAAATGTTGACTAATTTTTATATGCGAGGCTGTATGTATAGATACGTGTACTTGAACACAGGTGTCTGCATAGATGAGAAGAGGGGATCAGATTCCCTGCAGTTTGAGGTACACCCTAAAAACACGCTAAAGCACTTTATCAATCAATGTATATAATTATTTCTCCACTTATATTTTGCTCTTTTTTCCCTGGGCTTATTGGTTTTTAAATCTTTAATTTCCATCCACCACTTATTTATGCATATTCCTAATTTTGTTACCAATCTGCCTGCTTTTAATCCTTAGGCCTTTTGCTAAATTTTTCATGTACGTAATGAATGAAAGAATTTTTACACACCTTTTCTCTTCTCCCTCTTTGTCGCTATTTTTTCCTTATATTACTTCTGATCTTTCTGGATACTTCAAGTAAAATAAAGTTATTTATTAATACAAGTTGGATGGATTCAGTCTAGTTTGTTATGCATAATAAGCTTGAAGTTTTCCTAGTTGCAGAATATGGTAGGAGAATGAGTATCCTCATAGTGGACATTATCAAAAGCAGAGACTTCAAAGCAGGCTATAAATAGAATGATTTTCATAAAATGAGAATAGTAAGAATTTCATATGGCCATGATTTAGTGACTTCTTTGCCTACCTTGCAAGCATACATCATAAAATGCTTGGTTCAATTTTCAATTTTATGACATTTACTTCCCACATGGTCAGATATTCTGGAGGTGTTTCATGGACAAATATTATAAAAAAATATCAACATATCTTCATTTATCCAAAGGCAACCTAACATTGGAAAATATGTGATTCTATGTAGAATAAAGGATATCACAGTGACTATATAGTCTTTGCTTCATAATTCCCATAGAACTGTGAGGGAGCATGGCCTCTCTACTTGTTTCCTACAGACAAAGTTCAGCCTCAAAAGAACAAGAGATATCACAGAGAAATTCAAGAATGTTGGAGAGGTAAGTCTCCACATTGATATTTGCTCCTATGCAAGTATTAAAAGGAATAAAATAGGTCTACAGTGGAAACCACATTATTTTCCAACACTCAAAATTATCCTAGGTTAACCCACATTATAATTAGGGATCACACAGGAGATGCATCTCTGATTTTCACAAAGTTTTCTATTCTTCCATTACAGTACATGAGATCATTGGCTAAAAACCATGTTGAATATAGTTGAACGGTAAATAAGTGGCATAGCTTGATCCTAGAGAGAATTCAGAGCAGTTGAAAATAATTGTTTTGTGACAGCATAATTGTTGAATGACATCATTCATAGGAATCTCTTTATATGTGATGGGGAGAGAAAGTATCTAGATGCTGAGATGTAGTGATATCATTCAGTAGTTAAGGCCCCGAAGATAAGTGTTCTGATAATTTTAATATGATTATAGGTGGAAGGTGATTTTCTCAATCAGGCTTGGCAATATCATGGAATTTGGCTTGTATTTGTTACTATTATGAAGTCAATAAATCATAATCTCAGAATAAATTCAGTGCAAAAACATTTTAAAATTTTTATTGTTAGATATTTTCTAACAAAATCTCTGGGCTAAGAATTTAAAGTGCTCATATATATACACTATTGGATAAGTTTTCCATTGCCACATCCTTGGGCAATGTTTTACGCTGTTCCTTTGACTAAGACAGAGCTTAGGTGAGACAAGTTTTATTTTTGTCATGTAGTTTCTGTACATATTTTGTCATGAACTCTAGAATCATAGAACTACAGTGTGAGTACCTGGGAAGATGTAACACATGGTGTGTAACTTTTCAATGTTGGGTCTGTATGATAGCCAAGGGTAATTTACTACTCTCCATGTCAACACATTACAATTGCATATTGAGGTGCATTGGGATCTGACTCTGGCTCAGTGCTAAGGGTTTTCTTAATTTTCTGGACTATCTGTCATAGAAGAGTGGGGTTCTCTTCATCTTTCAGTATATATTGTCTCTGAGCATTGATGTGGTGACACACATATGGAGAAAAAAAGGGAGGAATCCAAGATACAACCCAGATCTATTCAAAGAAACCTTGAATATAGTAAAACAAGGATGAAAAGGGAAACATAATCAGCCACAATATCCTTCCTCAAAACAAACTGATATCACTCATGCACTCAAACAAACAAACAAATAAACAAACAAAAAGAGCGCAGTTCTCTAAGGTGCATATTTGTGTTGTAATCCTTATATTGACATGTGTAGCTAACAGGATCTGAGAATTATATGATGAAGACCAACTATGCTGATGAGAAAACTCGTCTTGCTATAAGGAGAAGTAAACCTGGCAAAATGTCATAGAGATTTGTGGTGTATATCAATGCACAAAGCCATCATTGAAAAGGGGAAGGAGGAAACTCTACAGAAGGCAAGGTTAATCATGGCCTAATACCTGTTGAGTGATATTCCTTTAAAAGAAAATGATAGTGGATAGTGGTCACATTTTTTGCTGAGATGTGTAATCTCCTTCCAGTGCAAAGGAAGTTAAAAGAGGGAACAAGGATTTTGCAAACATGGAGAAACCTTGCCTCAAAGGGTAAAAAAGCAGTGAACCTGGTGCAGAGATTTACAAAATTATTGTGATACTAGAGTATGAATGCAACGCAGCTTAGTGAAGACAAATATGGCAAATCTGTGTAATGTTCCTCACTGAATAGAGAGAGGATTCTCATTTGGTGGAAAAGAAGTAAGATGGGGGAGAGAGATGATGCAGAGGCCTTAGTCACCATTTTTGTAACTTCCATTTCTGTGTTGTGGTGATCAGCCCAATAAAGCATAGTGAATTTCAGAATTTCTGGGGTGATAAAGAGTGAGCTTTTCTCACAATAAGGAAATACAACAAAAGCTTGCAATTTGACCAGGTGGGCATCTGTGTGGTAGAGGCAGGTAGACATCTGAAGGAAATGTCAGGTTCATGACATTTATTTTGTTCTATATGGGCAATAAACACAAACACACTTCCTTCCACAAAACAAACTCAATGTGGCAAAGCCTGGCACAGTTGCAGGACTGAGATTTATTTATTACTTGTCACCTTCTTGGATTTAGGAGTTTAATCAGAAATGAGACTTATTGTCTGCTGAACAGCAAGGTCATAACAGGCACCTAAGCCTTTGATGAATACTGACTTTGTATTAGACAACAAAAATTTTGGATAGAAGAGAAGTAGAAGATGAAAGAGAAAGTGAAGAAGGAGCTGGAACAAGAAAAAGAAAGAAAGAAAGAAAGAAAGAAAGAAAGAAAGAAAGAAAGATGGAATGAGGAGAGTATGGAGGGAGGGATGGGTCTTAGTGAGTTGATATTGAGTTTAGTGGCAAATGGCTGCATAATCCATTCTCTTCTTTAGTTGTCAGTGGGAAAATTTGACAGTCCAAGCAACAATTGCCAATAGAGGGACATACAATATCGATAAAACAAAAATTATGTCCAGAATTGTGAAATATTAGCTCCAGTAAAAATATGTAATTTCATAAAGTGGATTGTTATCATGTAATTGGGAGTCTCTTAATATAAATAAAGCATTTCAACATGTACCTATATGGTGCCAAAATAAGTCATAGCAATGCAATATACAACTAACAAGTCCTTGAATCCTCATTGATAATAAATGTCCAAATTCTAATTATTTGCCAGATTTCTAGCATTTTGAGAATATGAAAGCCTGTTAATAAACCATGATCAAACACTGTAATGATTGCATTTATTAAACTTCTTAGCCTAAAAAAAGAATATATTTTGATTTTATAAATAATTTGTCAATTACTTGGTGACCACAGAAGTTTTCCATAAAAATTTTCTCTTCTGATTTTTTTTAGGTAATTATTCATTAATTCAAATTTATTCATTATCCCTAACAGTTTAAATAAGTTAATTGCATTTTATAAGACGGATTTTCTTTCCATCCCTCCTAGGGATTATACTTAAATATAGCCATTTTTTTGAATTAAAGCTCTGGTTCTAATTTTACAACAAACAGATTTATTGACTTTAACTTAAATACAGAATATTTGCATAGTGTAGGCAGGTGGACCTTTCAAAATCAGCAGGGCTTGGAGCAAAAAAAAAAAATCCCAGATAATATTGGGATATAGGTTACCACTCCTTAGCCACATTTGTATTGATTGGCAAATGGATATGTGATCCAGAAAGGATTGCAAATATGGGTGAGTTTAGAGACCCTTAAGTCAGGGCACTAGGTTTAGGGGTTGGAGAATCTCCGTGAGGAAACTCAAAGGAGAACCTGGAGGTAAAGACAATGATGCATTTCCCATAGGTGAGGGAGAAGCATGGCCTGAATTCATGGCTCCCATGGACTTATATTGAACTGAATAAGAAGAAGGCACAAACTGAAGAGTGGTTTGTCCCTGTACAGTTTGGGGTACAGGGCTAAAAGATCAAAAAGAGACACCTGGTACAAGGAATTTCAAATGAAGTCAGAAGGTAAAACCTGATCAAAAATGAAGACTCCCTCAAGGGAAATGATCAGAGATGGAGCCTCCTCATCCAAGAGTACCAGAGAATCCATCAAACATTTAAGCTGACTGAGCTAAGTCACTCACCAATGCTGCTGACAGATGGTCGGATAGTGCTGTGTAATTTTAGTGCAGGCTAAGGACTTAGCCTCAGGGGAGTTTAATTCTCACAGACAACAGCTCTGTTTCTGCCAAGTTTAAAGGCAGTTCTAACTAAATCTCCATCATTCTTATAATACTGAAAATTCTAAGTCTATGGTGAAAACCTCTAGGTCAGACTTAGAGTAGCAACTGGCTAACTTTCTCTCTTTGGTGGCATCTTGGAAGCCTCTTTCATTTAACAGTGGCCCAACTAAAATAAAAGCATGCTATGCTAAGTTCTCCTCTCTGTTACTTCCTCTCAATCAGTTGCTAACCGAGATTCTCTGAGCCCAGGATAACTTTATTTAAGTAATGCAAAATCAACACATGTTTACATAGATAACTAATGTACCAAGAACAAATTTATCACCTCTTTGACTAGTTAAATATTTATATATTTAAATGGTTTCCCCATTTTTCCAAATAAAGAGATTTATCTTAACCTACATACAATAAGAACAGTTATCAAGTATGAATTAAATCTATAGTGTCCAATTATTTACATTTGGAAAATATAGAGAAATTACACTATTTTCTATCTTACATTGTTCACCCCAAGGCTCTGTTCCTAATTTATCTTCTATCATAACTAAGGAAAACTGTAACTATAACTATCTAATCTTCAACTCCATCAAAGACTCCATAAGAATATAATATTTCTGGAGTAAAAAGGAAATGCAGTGTAAGCCACCTCCAAAACTTTAGAAACAACAGACATAGCTGGCTGCCTGAAGTGTCAACCTAATCCTCTACAGTGTTGGGGCATCCACTTCTGGGCATGCAAGCCTAGAATATCAGGAAGATTTATCTGTGACACAGGGATTTTGAAGAACTCTCCCATCTTGTGTTGGCATAGTTTGTCAATCTTTGTTCAGCAATCTTTGTCTTCCGCATCCTGCTTGTTGAGTCTGCATAGCATATTGTCAGCAGTCAAGAGAAAAGATTATTGCCCAAATGACTAGTTTTGGCACAAAGAAAGTGAACTCCATATGAAGATTCTTTAATGTCTATCATTCATTTATGAAATAAATTTGTGCTGATTGGAGCAGACATGTCTCACTGTCATGAAAACACTTAGGTTATTAAACATCATAAATGTCATATTATCTAGGTATTTGAAGTGTTTGAAGGTCATCTATGAATCTAAATATATATGTTTAATATTGAAAACATGCCTAATATGACTACATGTTTGATTATTATAGATGACTAACTACTAACCTGAATTTCTTAATTATACATTCATTTTTATAAGAGGCATATGTGCAATAACTTAAACAAGAGTACAAATATACATCCAGTAAAAGTAAAAAAAAACTTTCCATTTGTATCATTTTACCTTAGCCCATACCATTTTATAATATTTACAGTTAATGTTTACTTTTATCTCATATTACCCCTAAATGATGACAAACATCAACAACCCATCAAATAACTGAAAACTACCCATCCCAAGCCTTGAAAATATGGATGTTTTATTATTTCGATTTCTTAATTTTGTCTGTGGGCAAAGGTATCTATTGGCGATTCTGCTGATTTTTTTTTTATAGTAACTTCCCAGGAGTCCTGAGAAAGCTATTTCTTCCTGTTGCATGGAAGCTCTGTGAGCATGGGTGTTTCTTAGCAAGACTGCCATTCTCTTGTGTAGTGTGTGCATGTGTGTGTGTGTGTGTGTGTGTGTGTCTGTGTGTGTGTGTATTTCCCTATGTGCCTTTGTGCATTGATACAATTATTCACTCACCAACTTTCCATATATGCACCTACACCATTTGGACAAGCTTTTCTAAATTTAAGACAATGAAGAGAAGCTTATTTTTCTTTCAATAAAAAGAAATGGATTAAGGTAGGGGCCAGTAATGCTATTGTCTTCATCCAAGGAATAAGAAATTTGGAGTTTAGGAAATATGATTCAATACTCATCAATGCAGTTGAATGCCATAATGATGCTTTCATTTTCATGTGCATATCGCTATAGGCAGGTAGTTGTTTGATAGACTTGAACTCAAAATAGATCCTTTCATTTTTGGGAGAAAAATCAGTGAGGCAATAAGGTTATTCCATTAGTGGGTATGCTTTTAAGCAAGTGGGAGATGTACTAGAATGTGACATAATGTTGGATCATAAATGTTTCCTGGCAACACTGCTGGATTCTATATTCTAGTATCATGGGCCAAGAACCAGAGAGCAACTTAGATTGGATATTTTAGTCTCCCAAGATAAGTATCTCATAAAACTTATAAGAACAGCATTTGTGGAAACTGATTCTCCTAACAAAGTCATAGCCACATCCCTGGAAGTTGGACTACATCTATTAATATTGCCCAGTTTCAGATTACCAATATCAGGGACTATAATCTGCGAAGAACCAGTCCAAAGACTTTTGTAGATGAATGTCATTATCCCTAAGAAGTATAAATGTGGAATAAGAAGATAAAAACACTCACAATTATTCAACAACAGGAGAGTTTTATATTGTTAACTTCTTTCAGGTAGGTATTATTCCATTTGTTAGACTAGACTGAGGGACAATTGGATAGCATTTCATCTCTAATGAGACAACTACCCAACTGCACCTATCTGATATACTTTTAATTCCTGGATCCACAATGACATTTAATCTTTTACACATCTTACTATTCAAATCTGATTAAATAATCGATCATCCGTGTAGTATGGCACAATCTTGTGGTAGCCAAGTAAGAGACAACTTGTGGGCGTTGAGTAGAGCAGACAGTCTCATCCACTGATTACATTATTTAATTATTAAACGAGGACATTAGTTAATTGATGATTAGTGGATTTTTGCACCACATTGTGGGAGTCATGTATGCAAGACCATCTAATTATTTAATTATGTAATTAAATTATTTAAATCAAGGATGACAACATTGTTCTTGAGTCTGGTATGAGGCCATTCTGGGGAAGTGGATGATGTGTTATTTCTGGTTGTTTGATTATTGAGTTTTATAAAACAATGATTATGTCACTCACAATACCTGACATTTGGTGCCAACTTGTGTGATCAAGTATGTCAGATCACCTAATTTCATAATGAAATTATTTAATGATGATATGGGTTAATATGCAAGATCATCTAAATAATTGTATAATTTTTTAAATAAATGATTCTCTATTCCAAGAAGAATCCACTTAAGCTCCATCTTGCTGTGTTAATTATGCAATATCTTCACATGTTTGATTGTTTTTTTATATTAAAGACAATTCTATTTTTACCTCAATAGCATTATGTACTTCTATCATTCACATTGCTCATCGATTTATTAAGCATTATCTTTTTATCAGAGAAATGCTCTGATGATGAAAAGTATTTGTGAGTTGTATATCTGTCACTTACCAGTTTCCAGTCTTTTATCTTTTTCTTATTTTACATTTCACTATCCCCTCTCCCTCCCTCCTTCTGTCCCTCCTTCTCTCCCCCACTCCCTTGCAGCCCCTACTACTCTACCCTCCTAACACCCCCTATTCCATATGTTGTATGATGCTTCCATAAGGACTCAACTAAATCTGTAAAATCATTTGGAGTAGGAACTAGGGCCCCCCTACTGCCTCTAGGTTAAGGGGGTATTCCTCCATCGGAAATGTGCTCTCAATGTTCATGTGTGCAAGAGGGATGCATTCTACTTCCACTATGAGAGATCCCTTAGACTGCACAGTCCTTCAAAATGAGACCCATATTCATGGGGTCTGATTCAGTTCAATGCTGGGTTCACAGCTATCAGTCTGGGGTCCCATTAGCTTCTCTTTGTTCAGGTCAACTGTTGCTGTGGATTTTTGTAGCCTTCTCAGGTCATCCCTCTCTGCATCTGTATTCCAGTTCATCTCATTGCTTAGATGTTGGTGTCTGCTTCTGCTTTGATCAGCTATTAGATTATGGCTCTATAGTTGTGGATAAGTTAGTCATCAAACTCATTACCAGGCAAGGGAATTTATGGTAGCCTTTCCACACTTGCTCAAATTATTAGTTGGGATCAGTCATGTAGGTCTCTGGACATTTCTCTAGAGTCAGTTTTCTCTTCAAATCTTTTTCATGTCTCTCTCTCTCTCTCTCTCTCTCTCTCTCTCTCTCTCTCTCTCTCTCTCTCTCTCACTCTCACTCTTTGTCATCAATTTCTCCCCTGACTCAGACTTTCTTGTCCAACATGCTTTGCTCTCATCCCCTTGTCTTTCTCCTACCACTCTGTCTAATATTTTTTCCCATTCCAAATATGCTCAGTATATCAAGTCACTTTTCTGTGAGGGACCTTGTATGAATTTCTTAGAATCCTGGATACAATGGTGATCCTTTGCTCTAAGTCTAAAATTCATATATGAGAGAACATACTATGTTCCTCGTTTTCTAACTGGGTTACCTCATTCAGGATGGTTTCTTCAAGTTCCATCCATTTTTTTCATTGATTTTCAAGATTCCATCTTCTTTCCACCACAGAGTATTATTAATTGTGTAAATATGCCACAACTTCTTTACCCATTCTTCAGTTGAGGGGCATCTAGGTTGCTTCCACGTTCTTGGTATTACAAATAATGCTGCTATAAACATAGCTGAGCATATATCTTTGTTGAATGGGCGTGCATCATTTTGGTATATGCCTAAGAGGGGGATTGCCAGGTCCTGTGGTAGACTGATTCACATTTTACTGAAAAATTGCCATACTAATCTCCAAATTGGCTGTGCAATTTGTACTCCTACCAGCAGTAGAAGAGTGTTCCCCTTTCTCCACCTCCTCTTCAGCATAAGTTGTCATTGGTGTTCTTAACTTTTGCCATTCTGGCAGGAGAAATACGGTATCTCAGAGAGATTTTGATTTGCATTTTCCTGGTAGTTAAGTATGTTGAGAACTTTCTTAAGTGTCTTTCAGCATTTTTGAATTCTTACCCTGAGAATTCTCTTTTCACTTCTGTATGCCATTTTTAATAGTGTTATTTAGTGTTTTGTTGACTAGTTTCTTGAGTTCTTTGTATATTTTGGATGTCAGCCCTCTGTCAGAAGTAGGACTGGTGAAGATCTTTTTCCAGTCTTTGTACTGTCATTTAGTCTAGTCATCTGTGTCTTTGGCCTTAGAGAATCTTTTCAATTTGAGGAGTTCACACTTATTACTTGTCAATCTCAGTGTCTGTGCTACTTGAGTTATGTTTAGGAAGAAGTCTTCTGTAACAATTTTTTTAAGGATACCTCCCACTTACATTTCTAAGAGGCTCAGTGTGGCTGGATTTATGTTTAGTTGTTTGATTCATTTGGACTTGACTTTTATGTATGGTGATAAACATGTTTCTTTCTGCCATCTTCTATGTACCATCAGGCAGTTTTGCCAGCACCATTTGATGAAGATGCTTTTTGCCTCCCATTGTATTCTTTTAGTTGTTTTGTCAAAAATCTGGTATTCGTGGGTGTGTGGCTTAATATCATGATTTTCTATTTGATTCTATTAGCCTAGTTGCCTTTCGTTGTGCCAATACTAGGCTTTTTTTCAGGAATATAGCTCTGTAGTGGAGCTCAAAGTCAGGGTTGGTGATGCCTCCTGAAGTTCTTTTATTGTACAGGGTTGCTCTGGCAATCCTGAGTCTTTTGTGTTTCCATAAAAAGTTGATTATTATCATTTAATGATCAGTGAAGATATGTGATGGGTTTTATAGGTGATTTCATTGACTCTGTATATTGCTTTTGGAAAGAGTTCCATTTTTACTATATCCTACCTATCCAAGAGCATGGGTGATCTGCCCATTTTCTGTTATCATCTTTAATTTCTTTCTATAAAGACACAAAGTTCTTGCTATATAGTTCCTTCACTTGTTTGGTCAGCTTTAACCCAAGGTACCTTATGTTGATACTGGATATTTTAAATGGTAATGTAGCTGCGATTTTTTCTCAGCCCCATTTCCATCTGAATAAAATAAGGCTACTGATTTTATTTGAGTTTATCTTGTATTCTGCTAGTTTGCTGAAGTTGTTTATCCACTGTAGGAGTTCCATTGTAGAATTTTTTGGGTTGCCCAGGGTTCTCTGCCTTCTGTTCATGTACACAGAACCAAATGCAATGCATAAGAAATAACTTCTGACTTCTTCATGAGATGATTTGAGCAGAAATCTTGGATTCACAAGAAGCGTCCTCTCTAAATGGTGGGTCCAGGAAATGCTCTGATTGGTTCTTACAGCATAAGTGACAGGAACAAGTGAGCAAAAGATGCACAGCCACTTGAGATTGGGATTTGGAACATGGCAACCAAATAATCCCACCATTTGTATACACAGAGAAGCCAGCAGGGCTTCAACCTATACAACTCTGTGTCCCTGGTTGTGGGGGCACTGGTCTGAGTCTGGCTTCTTCCTACTGACGAATGACAATATGGGCTGGGGAACCGAGGTGTTGGTCAGTGATTTGCTGGTAGCACCATTCCATTCCCCAACCTCAGGGTATCTAAAACAAGCCCTCTTCTGAATTCACCTCAGTTCAGACTCTGCCCTTATCAATTTCCCATTAGAGGCTTGACCTGGGTATGGAGCTGATGCAAAATCTCATATGTTAAGAACCACCATCTGATCCCTTGTTGTTTCTGATTCTAGGGGGGCACCCAGGACTGTTGTGCTTAGATTAAATATAGATTCATAATTTCAGTGTTATTGAATGATTGCATCAGAAACCCTGGGTTTCTGTTTTCCTTTCCACTCACCAGGAGTTTTCAGTGAACACGGAGGTTTGCTCTTGTGCTCCTGCCAACACCCCAGAACCAGTACAGAATTACTGTTGCTCCCTCACATTTGTTGTTGACCTCACTTTTCATCCCATTCAAGTAGTTCAGCCCTCTAGATCTGAGTGAGGTGTTCCCTTTTATTGTGGTTTCAGATTGATTTGTCACTTCTTTCAACTAGACACTCAATATCTCCTGCTCTAAAAAGCACTCACCTTTGGAGGTGCCTACCTGCCTCCAATTCCTTTCCACCAGTATTCTCTGGAACACACTCCCAAACAATGCTCTCAAGCACTTTATGAAAGTCCTTCATAATGTAGGAGTGAGCTTCTGAGTCAGTTGATTAGTTTCAACTTGCATTGTAAGGATGGAAAAACTTAGCCCACATTTTCCACTGACCCAGAAAGCTAGAAGTTTAAATTACAGACACTCTCCCCTGGCAGTAAGTAGGCGAAAGGTCACATTCTTTGATGTTTATGACAGGGTTGTTTACAACAAGACCTGTGCATGTGTAAGATAGGACATGAGCATTGTCACCCTACTCGGGCTCGCACAAATGCAGGCCTCAGGGGCCATAGAAAACTTATTGGTCTATAAAGCTCGGGATTGGATGGTTTAAATTGATTTGTCTATACCACATGGGCTCTGCTTGCTATGAGATGATTGGTTTAAGATGTGTGAGCTTTGTTGTAATGCTATAAAAGCTGTCTCAATACTGTACTCAGGGTCCCCAGCCCTCTACCCCTGCATCGCAGATGGCTGTGGTCCCCAGTATACTTGGAATATAAAAGACCTCATGCTTTTGCACCAAATCCACTTCTCATGAGTGATTTGGGGTAGGCGCCTTTCCTAAGTAGGTGCATGAGGGTGCACACTCTGATGGTCTTTCAGCATCTCTCTTACTGTTAGCAAAAGAAGTCCCAGCTGACTGAATGAACTTCTGACACAGCAGCTACTGCTTTCAGTTTAGGAATTAAGTTTATACCTATTTGCAGCCACTTTGGTGTTTGACTTGGGGACATTACACCTCTGAAAAAGCAATAGCTAGTTTTCTTTTCTAGATGAAATAGCTTGTTAGTCTCTAATCAACATGAAATACTCGGGCATTATAGTATCCTGCCACTATTACCAGGCAGAATGCTCTCAGGATTATTCTCTGGTCAGCCCAGGGTTCCATGTGTACTAGTCTCCACACAGGTACAAAGGACCCTGTTAAACACAGACCCCAGCTACTTTTACTTCCTTCCTCTGCTGTTTCAGGATCTTTGCTCTCTTGCTGATATTTCTATTTTCTCCCCTCTCCTCTCTTTCTTCTTATGTCTCTTCTCTCCTGTCATTTCTCTGTGCCTCTGTTTCCCTTAATCTATTTTTCTGTTTGATTCCCTATCATTCACCTTTCTAATAAAACTTCTCACTGTAGATCTGGCTTCCTGGCATGTTTGTCACCA